>JAJDMX020000139.1:0-95454 GCA_022345685.2 Nothomitra cinnamomea | reverse complement strand
AAAAGTATGAGTTAATGAGGTCATTTCCTGCTGTTGAGGGGGCTGAAGTTAACATTGCGACCCATATAAACCGCTAATGTTCAGCCCAGGCCCTCCCACATCCGGCTTAAGTAAGCGGAGCGACCATCAAAAAAGGATATGCGGGCCTGGGAATCTGAGGTAACAAGGGCACCAATCTTCATAAGGTACGAGGTGCTCTTTGGAAATACGGTCCTGCTCTCAGAAAAATTCGTACGAGTTGCTGCCTGTACAAGAAGGCCGCTGTATTCTAATAAATAAATAATGAAAGGTGCTTAGTGAGGAGGAGCAACATCATCTTTGAAAGTATTGAGAACAATCTCAAAGACTACACAAACCGCTTGAGACTGCTCTGCTGAAGGGGACCCAGGAACGTTTAGTCTCTCTCAATCTCGAACCCTTCTCTCTCTCTAATGCAACAGGGGTGAGGCTGAAGCATTTCTGCGGTTGTTGGCCGGTCGTCTGGACCCTCTTGCACCATACGTCGGGACCATGACAGCCAGTGAAAGGGTACAAGGTAGCCGTCGTGACCGTATGAGCCCTGCCAGTCAATCAAACCAGGCCGAGCTCTTACCTTTGAAAGAATCTCTATCCATTGCATCACTTGTGGTAAATTATGTCGGAAGAAGCCGTCGTTGTTGCCTGTACGGAACATCTTGAAATCAAGAATGCTCTTGTTGGCCAAGACGGTACACATCTCCAGAAAAACGCAACCCAGGGAGAAGACATCAGCGCGCCTTCCCCAGCGTACCTCTCCAATTTCTGGTGCAGCGTACATCTCGGTACACCTTGTCTGGCTTTCTGTGTCCGTATCATCTATGAACTTATGAGAAATTCCGAAGTCGGTGATGAAAACCTGCCAGTCCGCCAAATATCTCTTGACGAGGATATTACCGGGTTTGATATCCACGTGTGCAATGTTTTGTCGATGAATATAGTCGAGCGCATGCGTCAAGCAGTCGAAAAATCGTTCCAAGGCCTCCCTAGTCTCTATAGTATGATGTGGAACGATATCGACCATGAATTTTTTCAGATCATAATCTGCGACAGGGTACAGGAGTACGCTAAGGTTTCTGCCCCTAAGGTAAGAGCCGACCAGTCGTATAATATGAGGGTGGCTGAGACTCTGCAATGATTTCATCTCTTTATCAACGATCTCAGCCATACTCTCCTCGATGGAGTTGTGCCGGGGTTTAATCTTGATAGTTTTTCGAGCCACCCGTACACGTTTACAACGAACTTCATCGATCCTTCCCGCTTGCCCTTTGCCAAGGGGTTTCTTGAGGTCCACAAGCGGTATAACATCCCTTTCTCTTAATGTGATATGCTGTCCTTTCCCGGACCAGTCCAGCTCCTCGTTTGGAGAAAGCACCAATCCCCGTTCCCGCAAATATCTTCTGAATAATGACGCGGTAGGATCCGATGATTTTGGAGTCGTACTAGCCAACTTGCTCTTTGCAGTTTCGAAAGTGGTCGTGCCTACTGTGTGTGTAACAGATGCGGCCAAGGAAATGTCAGGATTCTCAGGGGCAGCTCGTTGGGACAAGGCGTTTGCAAAGTCATCCACTGATAGAGACGGATAATCGCCAGTGTCTGAATCTTTCGATGGCTCCTCCAGAAGAGAGTTGAGTTCCTCGCTAAGATTGTCTGATCCCGAAACCGCGGAAAGTGAGGCAATGATGTCCGCATGGTGCTTGTGAAATTGATCTATCTCTTCTTGCGGTGTTCGCTCAATGCCTAACATCCTAAGGACTCAAGTGTTGAAAGCGAATCGAATTTTCGAAGACTCTAACGCGCAACCGATAAAAACACGAATCAAAGGGCGGAAAAAGCCTTCAAACAACCGCAGGACTGTACGCGCCAGCAGATGTAGGTCCGTTTCGAATGAGTGTCTGTCGAAATATAGATCGATCAACCACATACACTAGCTGCGTAAACTTGGTGTATTCCCTTGGGGGAATTTGAGACGAACGTCTGACTTGCGGGGTAAGAACAACCTGTTAAAGATGTGTGTCGCAATGTGTGAAGCAGAAGAAGTAATAGAGATCTAGCACTGGTCGTGGCACGACGATAAACAAAGTCAACAAGACGAAGGAGGCAAGTCACGCCCTCCTGAAGAAATCCTTATTGAGGCTGTTAGACGCCTGAGAAGGTAGTGAAAATCGAGTCACTTCAAGCGCAAGGCTGTACAAGGCAGGCCAGAAAACAAGGCATCGTTTCAGTACTCAGCCTTAGTGTAAACTTGTACGACGTGGACAATTCGAAACACTCCAACTAGAGAAAGTATCCCCCACCCAGACTACAGTGTGTGAACTTGGGGTTTGGAGAGACAAGGGGGCTGTCACCAGTGCCAAGAATTCCTAGAGGCTAGAACAACTACGCCGCACGACTGCGTCGATGTCCAGGCCAAATCTTACTGACCACCGGAAGCGTCACAATGCCATAGTGATCGACTAACCACATCACAATTCTTCATGCAAGTAGGGTTTTTGCTATGGCCGCAAAGTAACGCCTATTTCGGCACCAAACCTGCCATAGATGCATCGCCATTGTTGGGAATCTTCTTGATAGATACTCTAAACCCTTCTTTGTAGTGAAGCTCTATCGGCGAAAAAGGTTTGACAGGTGACTCGGAGTGGTCCCGCCAGGCTGGTAAACTGGCACACAGGGCGCAGGGCCCCTCAAAGACCCAGTAATTTGATGTGCGGACGCGGCGCGGCAGACGTATATACAAAGAGGGGAGGTCCGTCATTTGGTCGCAGCCCAGAAAGTCGTCTCTTCCGCGGCGGTTAGACTCACCATTCGAGGTAGATTGAATGGATCCAGCACTTGAGTAAATGTGAACAGAGTCAAGCATTCAGCAGGGGAAAATCGGGGATTCGCTGAAGAAAGCTTAGGTCGAGGTGGCAGATAGCAATTGAAGGGAATGTTCGCAGTTGTGCATAGGCGCCCACGCTTCTCCCTAGTGGGCTGCGTCGTAGGCGACCCTGCTCTGTATAAACAGGGTCGGCAGGCTTCGTTAGCGGTTCAGACATGCATCAAAGGGTGAAAGATGAACGGCATGTTACTGCACCGATGTGATATATCCCATTTATGCAACCTCGTGAAGATGCGCGATGGGTCTGTTGCACACGGTCCTACCAATGAGCGTCCTAGCTTAAGCAAGGCGGTGGCTGGAAGTAATCTATTGCTTGTCATTCACAGGGATCTTTCCATCCCCTCCCTTCATCTCGTCATAAGCCAAGCATGGCGGAGCGTTTCTTTTCGGTCCCGCAGACAGTCTAAATTGAGATCTCTTGCGCAAGAAGCGGGTTGCTAGCGAGCTAGCGAATGATCTCTTCTCCAGCTCCCTAAGTCTTCCGCTTGTGCGCGGGCTTTGACAAACCAGCGCCGAGTATGTCTTTCCCAACACCGCGGGTTATCCGTGTTTTTCTCTCATGCACCGTGAGTTATACTCATACGGCACAGCGGTTGTCTCGCCAAATCAGCATGCGTATGGGACGGCGTTGTATACTCGAGGATGCTCGTGAGGGATTATTTTCCCGATATATCATAAGTGCTCGTAGCCGTTGGTGAGAGGGCCGACATCCAGCCGTTAAAGACTGCCACAGTTTCTAGTAGGCCAGTTCTGCGAATTCCTCAGTCTTAGACAAAACTACCTTCAATCGAAGCTTGAATAAACAGGCTCCAGGAGCGCTTTTTTACTTTTGCTAGTGCTTTATTGTTTCCTTTCCGCTTCTCGATGAGCGTCTTATACCATGGCCGATCATCCTTTTTCAACCGTGGGCTCTTCTGCAGGCTCTCTATCAGAAACGAACAATGAGACAGTGTCCGATGGACAACGCTCGCCATCAAGGCCACGTAGTAGTCTGAAAATTGCAGATCTCGTCAATGACTACAGTGAGCCGGCCCAGTCTCATGATAGGGCTGCAAATCGAGGACCTGGATTCCCTGATTATGGAGGTACCTGGCCAATGACGAGGTTATCCGAAGACGCGCCCAGCATCTTCCAGGCCTTTCACTCCCGATTCAGTTTCCCTGGGGGTCCAAGTGGGCAATCCGATATGCCACCGACGCAGTTTTCACCACCCCGTTCCCGAAGTGCAGATATGAATTCATCTATTCTTTTCTCAAGACTCTCTCCTCCAACAGTATCACGTCAAATTCGACTTGGCAGGTCACGCCGAAGCAGTACTAGTACCCAGTCAACTGTATCATCCTTCGCAATGAGCCATGGTGGTGAGCCTGCTTCGCCTCCCAGCCCGGCGACAGCACGTGAAAGACGCGAGTCTCGACCCGCCTACCAAAAGGAAGAAGACATCTTTATCTGGTATCATCGAGACGATCTGGGCCTGCAGTGGAATGAAATCAGTAAGAGGTACAACGAGCAGTTTCCGAATCGACCTCGAATCGGCCGTCAGGGGATCCAAAGTCGGTACTACCGAATCCTCGAGGCAGAGGAGATCCCCAAGATTCGCAAGCGGCCCAAGCCAGGCAAGTCCAGAAGGATCCGAGAGCACTACGGGGTTATTGCGAGAACGGATCGTCGTTATTCTTGGATGAAAGGTGTTGAAGGGCCTTCCAGTTGGAGGCAGCAGGTCAGTTCGTTCTTTTCTCCTCAGGCCAGTCTTTAGGGTGTGAAAATCTGACATGGGCAGCATTGCTTCCAGTAGCTGCTCAAAGCTCCTTCAGAAGGACGGAGTGATGGGTTGGGTGAATCGGTTGACTCTCTTCGCCTTGACGAGAACGGTTCGGCCACTACTAGGCAGGAGGGAAGCCCTCCTAGGTTTAAATTCGCGGCAGGTTCAGTTCACACTGAGGAGCGCGTCGTACATCGACGGTCGCCAGTCTGAGCTTCGTTGTCGTGCCAAAATTTTTGGGTTTTGAAAGATCGCGGGTGTGTGTTGCGTACCATGGTCTCTTCCTGCTTTCTCACTAGACCCTAGTGTTGGTCTTTAACGATATCATCTTCGAACATGTGGGATAAACGGTGTGCGGCCTTTGTGAATTTAGCGCTTTCAATTAAGGGAATATATGATAAAGACATGCGCCAGTGCAGCCTGGCTGACGGTCCTCAGCTACGAGAAACTTGACTTATGCAGTTGCTTTATACTCTCTTCAGGATAGGAAGAAGCAAACTTGACTAGTCCGTTTCCTGCTAACGTTCACTTCAGCGCTACTCATCCTGACCAGAAGCAAAGCGCACGAACTCAGAATTCTCGGTTTCTCGTCGCCGCCACAATAAGGGGGTTTTAATTGACTATTATGAGCGAAGCTCTGACCGTGTATAGACTCTTCGCGCGACAAGGGACCACGCCGTTTGCGACAAAGCCTTCCAAATCCCATGGTTTTGATTCTTGGGCGACTGCAAAGCAACACAACATCGCCGAACTTGAGCAGGAACAATCTTCCTTCAAAATAATATAGAAAGAACATCACTAACAATCGCCAAATCTTTAAACCGCTGGGTATGCCCACATCTACTTCCCGGTCGCATACCGTCTCCGACCTAATTGTTGCAGGTACACCATCGATAGCTGAATAGAGCACTAGTCTCCGCCATCAGCCCACCGGTCTCTGATACTTGCCGACTCTTTCCACCCATATTTCTCCTTCATCGGTCCAAGCCCACATCGAGAGAATAATCTCAAGAGTCAAGCTCATCGTCGCTCTGATCGTCTGCACTGACGTCCAATCCTCCCTCCCCTTCTTTCTCCGCCCTCTTTCGAGCTCTCTCCCTCTTTTTATCCAGCAGCTTCTTCAGGTTTTTCGCAGTGTTAAACACCCCTCCAGTTCCAGCGCCACAAATAGCACAACTCGGGCTCTTCCTATAACGGTTCAGCGCGCAAGCTTCACAGAAATAGTGGCCGCACTTTGTGACTATAGGGTTGGTGTAGGGCTTCTTGCAAATAATACAGGCAAATGGAATGTTATCCAAAAGCTCGTCGTCTTCGTCCTCGGGGCATTCTCTAGCTTTTACTGACTTATTTGCTGATGCCATTGTTGTGCCTGCGATCTTCTTTCCCTTCGTCCCAACCTTCCAATCCCGGTCCAGTTCCCAGCCTTGCTTATAGTCCTCTCTGGCGTGGAGAAACTTGCAGCTGTCACCAAACCCACAAAAGCCTGTTTGCTTGTAGTCCTTACAAACGTCCGGGGCAAAGTCAGTCACCGTGATCGTCCGGATGTTGGTAGGCGCCTTAATGGGCCCGACCTGGCGAGATGGAGCATTGGGATTCTTCGGAATGAATGATTTATAGTTTGCGGAGCCTTTGTAGATGCCCTGGGCTTCTGCTTCAGCAGCAGCACCAAGCCGAGATCGTGTTATACCAAGTGAATTCTTCGAGCCTAGCTCGTCTTCAGAGCCTTCGTCAAACCAATTCGAATGTTTTGTGGCCTCCTCCATGGCGTTAATTGTTTTCGAACGATCTGCTTCGAAAAGTGAGGCTCCAAGTGTTTCCTCTTTGGCCCTTGACGTAGCAGAAGACGCGGCAACTACGCCAGTGTCCTTCCTCCGCCGTTTGAATTTTTGTCCGCAGCCATCATCAGATGAGGAGTATTGTCCAGAATCTGAGTCAGACTGAGTTGGTGGAGGCGTTGCTGCTCTTTTACGAAGATTGGACTTGGACTTCGACGACCGCTTGCTAAACAAGGCAATGGGAGCTTCCAGAGTCTCCATTCTACTTTAATCGATTGACTTCGCTGCAAGATCGAGATCGTTGAGTGAACGGTTGATAGATTAAAGCTTTCCTTGGAAGCGTTCTTGCGCTACAAGTTTGATATAGGGCTTTTGAGTAATCAGATCACGTGCAGTTGTGGCTTTCTGTGGCGTTCCAGAAGCTACAACGGATTTGATCAGCAGAACGAGAAAAATTCCCGAAGCCATTTTTGCGTGCTCACGGGTAAGTAGTACATGCGACTGGGGACGTGACCAGAGGAGTGTAGAGCCAATCATCTAGTACGTTTAGACAGATTGCCCTACACTATTAGCAACGGGGCTCCCTGACGGCAAGATATTACTCGTTTGCTCCTAGAGCCTCTTGCCACGCGAAACGAAAACAACCAGGGCTGTCGTGCCCAAAGTGCTACTCTTTCCGGACTTCTTCACCACTCCCTCCCCTACCACTCCTCACCAGCGAGATTTGTTGTCGAAAGCGTGATAAGGCCATGGCGGAGTCCTCGGAGTCGTAGGAGACGCGTTATGACATCGGGTTTACTTTTGTTGATCCTGAAACATTCCCCGCAAGTCGAAGTTGAAGTTTCCTTGTGAGGCGCGTCGCAAATTCGGCGAGATCAACACAACGTTGTTTGACAACGCACACAATCCGATCCTCTCCACTGTCCTTAACACTCATTGGGCTTCTGTTCTCTTAACCTACGCGCGTTTTGTGCGGCTACAGCTTTTAAATTGTTGTCCTCACGATTGCCGCTTCCACTCGTTCGACAATAACGTTATCTCAATTTGCACCTCCTCATTGGTGCGTTGACGTCTTCTGGCTGCGTGTCATTGTGTTCCCATCAACGAGGAGCACAACTACGCGCGAGAAGTGAATCTGAATCGTACGGCTTATTAAATCGACACTTCTTTGGACGATACTGTGGTCTGGACGTATCTTCACGCTTGCCGTAGGAGAGGTTGAGGGCCTGTGCAAGGTCGAGGTCTACAGTCCTTACGATGTCTGACTTCAACTCTAGCTATGAAGCAGGCGAGCCGGAAGCTCACGCCTCTCAGCTCTCTGATCCCATCACAAGTTCGGAAGATCCGTTCGTAACAACACCGCTGTCCAATAATCACCATCCGCACCGATTTTCTAATTTTGGCACACATCTCGTCGCCCTAAACCCATCAACCTCACCTTCGCAAGCTAAACGTGCCCTTGAAGCTCACTTAGCAGAAACAGAACGAAGAATACAAGATGCTTCCAAGCTTGGCACAACACTTTTGCAACAGCAGAGGGACCTAACAGAGAGACTGAAGGAGGTGGAGAAGCAACAGGGCGAGGGCGAGATTGGACCAGAACTCCGACAAAAGCTGCTGGACCTTGAGAGAGAGTATAACGAAGTAGGCAGAGAGAGTGCACGAGCTTTCCTTGGGCCAAAGTCGAGAGTCTCAAGTGGGGAGTCACCATTTCCACCAGAAGGACGGGTAAGCACAGCGTCCAGCACATCTTTTCTCGTTCTGTTTGCTAACGAATAATCAAAAGGGCCCCGCAAGTCCCTCCACTTTCTCCAGCCAGGCAACTAATTCGCCCTCAAAGTTGAATGTACCATCCCGAAAACAGCGAAACCAGCCTTCAAGTCGAATTCATGATATCGAATTTGCGACTGAAATCAGCACTTCTCTCCTATCGCAGGTACGCCATCTGCAAGCACTTCTAGCCGAACGAGATGAATCAATCAGAGCTATCAACTTGGCGAAATCAAGAATGGAAGCCGAAGCGGAGGGCTTTGCGCAGCGTATTCGAGTTCTGGACGAAAGCGAGCAGCGCTACAAAGATGAAAACTGGAGCCTGGAGGCACAGACGCATGATCTTCTAGCTCAAGTCAAAGCTACTTCTGACCGTGAACAGAAGCTCACTCAGAGCTTGAGTGCTGTCAATGCCGAGAAGAGCACGATTCAGAGAGAGCTTGACGAGCTAAAACAGTTTAATGGAAAGCTGCACGAAGATCATGCATCAACCCAAAAACACTACGAACTAGAGCTTTCCAGCCTGAGGCGAAATCTCACAATTGGTGAAATCGAACGAGCTTCACTTCAACGGAAGATCGAGGACTTGAACACTCAGAATGAGGAGCTCGCAAAGGCAGTTTCCGGCCGGTTTAGACACGAGGATGCTAGCTTGCAGAATGAATTGGACCCGGAGAATGTCGACATGCTTGCTGAACATACGACTCCTGATAATTCGCCACCGCCATCACCTACCAAAGGAACCCCTCGACATAGCATGCTCGAATCCGAGACGCTAAAGAGCTCTTTACACCATGCTCACCGCATGATTCAGAATCTCAAGGGCAACATACATCGTGAAAAGACCGAAAAGCTTGAGCTAAAGCGCATGTTGCAGGAGGCTAGGGATGAACTGGAGGTACGGCGCGGTGACGGCTTTGGCGCTATTCCGGGTAGCGCAGGAAAGAGGCAAAAGACGAAATCAGACAAAGACCTTTTCAAGAAGCCTGCCAAACCGACGCTTCTCGGCGCTGGCCGAAGTTCTAGGAGTGAGGTGATCCTGGATGAGGCTGGCTGGGAGGATCACTCGGGTGAGGACCGCCCAAGCCATTTTGCGCCACCAAAAGCAATTGGAGTAGATGCTAGTACTGGGACTTGGACGACTACTGAAAGCAGCGATGCCTTTGAGACTGCTAATGACGACATGAGCGATGCATTCGAAACCGCCAATGAGAGAGAAGGCACGGTAACAGAATCAGATTCATTCCAAACCGTTGCTGAGAGCTTTGGCGTCGATAGCAGCGACGAGCTAACAGAAACCGAGTCTGGGCCTACGAAAGGAGGCAATTTGCGTGCCAAGCGCTCGCAAAATCTCACGATGACCAAGCCTCGCCCTCGGGATGAATACGGCAGCACGGCATCTACTTCTGCTGATGACGACGACGAATTCGATCTTAGGACGCCTGTACAGCCTCAGCAGCAGCGTCTTCGCCTCAAGATTAACCGAGGAGCTGCCTATCGTCGTTCAAGGGTAGGCAGCGAACTAAGCTTATTTAATAGTAGCCCATCAAGTGCTAGGAACTCTCCAGGATTTATCAACAATGGCTCACAGGTTGCTCCTGCCGGGCAGAGCCTCTTTGCCGAGTTGGAGAACATGGGTGGCCAGGATAGCGATGAGGAAGAGATGCTAGAAGGTACTCCCAGTAAAGCTGGTGGGATTTCTTACGCATCCACTCCTGGATCCATGTCTGGAGCTGCAAGAAATGCTCAGCTTGCAAACATGGGCACTCCTACACCGGTTCGAAATGTAGAAATGAAGGATTCTGGGATGATGACCGATCCTTGGCACCCTTCTCCTAGTTCTGTTACCGTTGTTGAACAGACTGCAGGTGTCCTTGCCGGCGGAGCCGCAGTTGAAGCGGTGTTGGCGGCTTCTCAAGAGGCTCTTCCCCGAGAAACAAGTAGTATTCCTAAAGTAGAGACTACAGATGCCGCCTCTCAATGGCATGAAGAGCCAGCGCCATCGGTTGAGACTCTACACGTCGGAACCCAGTCCGATCCGCAATTGCAGCGAGAAATGACCGACATGGCTGTTCAACACGACCCTGACATGGAGGAGAAACCAGCTCAGCTACCAGGTCCTAGTCTTGCTAATCGCCATACTCAGACCTCGGCTGAAACCGATGAAAATGAGAACGCAGAGGCTGAATCCGTCGCTAGTATAATCACTTTAGTTGCAAAACCCCTCGGCCTAAATTTCTCCTCTATTCGATCACAGCACACGGAGCCTATCGAGCTGTCAGTTCCTCGGGTTGATATTGTGCCTTTGGCTCTTTCTAGTATTCAGAGCCTATACACTGAGCCAGAGGCTATTCCAATTGTGGAAGAGCCAAGTGCTGAACTCAGTCTCGTAGCGATACGAGCCCCTCCCTCTTTAGACTTCTCTCTGATCGAAATACAACAGGTCGAGCCCGTCATCCCAATTTCGTCTGAACCCTCTTCTGGAGGTCTGGTAGGTGAGAAGACGGAGAAAGATATCCCTGACAAATGGGATATACAATCCTCGTCTGACTCCCGCGGGTTTATCGGATCGGTGTTCGGCTGGGGCAAATCACGTGGGCCAGGGCGACCTGAAATTGTGGAGGATGAGATCAGCTCGCAGCCAGTACAAGCAGCCTCTGGCAGAGGTGGCGAAGGGAAGCACCCTTTCAAGGGCATTTCCAACAATGTTGGCCAAAGAGACACCCAAAATAAGGAAAACCCCGCTCTGGGCGCCAAGCGGCTGGTGGACGTGGCGGATCAGAGCTCGCAGACTTCTCTATCAGGGGATTTCTTTGACAGCCTCTCTAAGCTAGAAAAGGGGAAGAAGCCGGTTCTGGTCAGCGATGATGCGCAAACTATACCGCCCTTATTAAAAACTAGGAGATCGCAAGATAGCGTAGGTAGCATTGGCCGAGCAAAGAACAGGATGGCCGAGTCCAGCTCTAATCGGGTAGATGATGGCCCACCGCCGAGATCTCCGAAGCGGCCAGGGAGTTCCAGTAGTGTTCGCAGCTCTTCAGCCCACCCTCCCCTTCCTCCGGATCACAAGCAAGCTATCGCTGCTGCTACGCAGAGAGTTTCCTCAGACGTCGGTCCCGGACTAATGGGGCCGCCACTGGCGCCCGCTTCTGCCCTTAATAGAAATCCACACCTCCGACCACGTACACCTACTGCGGCTCAGCATAGTCCTGGGTCAAGAAATGGTACCACACCACGGCCAAGATTTTCCTCCATCGGCGGCAGAAGTGAAATATCTTCTCCTGTTCCAACACGTCGCTCCTCTGTCTCCTCATTTGCATCAGAGCTTAACCAACGCTTCAATATTGGCACAGATGGCTTGCCCCTGGCTCATGAAATGAATAGTAGTACGGATCCGCGCATGATCCAGGCTATCACGCAAACAATGATTGGAGAGTATTTGTGGAAATATACCCGTAGAGCTGGTCGTGGGGAGCAATCGTCAAATAGGCACCGACGATTCTTCTGGGTGCATCCATATACGCGGACTTTGTATTGGAGCGATAGAGATCCCCAGTCAGGAGGCAGATCAGAACTCAAGGCGAAAAGTGTTGCTATTGAAGCCGTACGAGTTATTACGGACGACAATCCGATGCCGCCAGGTCTGCATCGGAAGAGCTTGGTCATAATCACTCCTGGGCGAACAATTAAGTTCACAGCTACAACAGGCCAGAGGCATGAAACATGGTTCAACGCGCTTTCTTATCTTCTCCTACGGACGGGGGCCGAACCCAGTCCAACAGGACCAGACGATACCATTACTTCAGAAGATGTGGATGAGTTCAATCCCGGGTACGGACAATCGCGCCCTGGACCGGCCTCCCTGTCATCCTACAATAGCCGGACCACACGGATGACTTCCCCGCATCGAGTTGCTTCAAGTATGTCAAATCGTCGATCCGGTGCTGTATCCGCTGCTTCGTATCATCTGCAGTCTTCACAGCCACAAGGCTCAATGTCAAGACTTTCGAATATATTTCGGCCGAGCTCGTACTCAAGCAGGAGGAGCAGGCACAGCGAGAGGAGCGCAAGTGTGTACGAAGCAAGCGAGGTCCACGATTCAGCAGAGGATCTGCGGGAGATCATCGAGAGGCAGGATAGGGAGGCAGACAAATTGGAAAACGTTAGAGCCTGTTGCGATGGTAAGCATCTGTCGGCCTGATTAGTTCAGTACCGTGACATGCATTTACTAACATCAGTGGTGCCTGCAGGCAAGCATGACGTCGGATCACTCGCCAGGAAAGGTCGATACAGCTCACAGGCAAGCAGATATTCGCAACATACACACGATCACCATCACCATCATGAATAGACTGCTGCTGCTAATTAACGACATCATGAAATGTCTCCCATTGAATCATGGCTCCGTTTCCTACTCTATGGTCATACTGGCGCATAAGGTGTGACCCAGTCGTGCTGTTTCCCCCTATTTCCTAATGATTATTTTGCGCGGTAGGCTTCAGACGCGTGGACAGTGGCAAGCCAATCGCTCATTGTCCTGCCACTGTCTCCAAACACCACACCAGATATCTGAATCTGAAATTCCCTTTGTCAATGACTGTCGGACTCTAGTTGTCCCTAGTACTCACTCCTTGCTTACCCCGTCGACGTGTCACCAGAATCGCTTGCACTGTTGCCCTACGCACACAAATGCGCCGGTTTCTAGTAATCCAGCTCACGTGTCTTAATATGTTGTAAAAGTCACAGCGGAAGGGAATGTGGCTGAGCCAAGAGCTCGGATTGCTTCTCTTGGGAAAAGAATGTCACTTAGTGAATGCATATGAGAAACGAGGACAAATTGTAAACATCTACTGCTCATGACTTAGTTTTCTAGGGCATATTCGTTGTGTAGTTTTGCTCTCCCCACGTGGGCGATTGAATTCAGCGATCTACAAGCTAATTTCCGAATGCAAAGAGATCGAAGATAGTCAGGGGAAAGGGGCGGTTGGATCCAGGACACACTTGGTGCGCAGTGATGCTGTTGTAAGGGATGCCGGCAATCAGTCTCTTTTCACCAAAGAACAGCAACACTAACATCCTCTAGAAACTGCACAATGATCATATCTACGAAACCTTCTCTTGCACTCCTTCCAGCTGCTGCTACGTCTCCCATACCCCCAGCTATTGCCATTGCCAAGGGTACGCAATGCGAGTTTTACCTTTTGTCCTCGTCGCGGAGGCCGATGCGCGTATGTTTTTAGGTCATTGTTAAGTGAAGGTCCTTTATCATTACCTTTCTCTCCTCTTGGGACCAAGGGTTTGGCGAAGTGATCGTCTCATGACAGCTCTGGAAGATCGTAAGAGGCAGCGGGAGAAGAAGAGAGATGCTGTACAGGAAAGAAAAGAGGCAGGGAGAGTGTATAGAATTAGTCTTTTCATTAACGCAAAGATAATGAGCGTAACTCTGCCTTTGCCTTTGGCAGGCACAGCTAAATTGTTTACAGATGCAGTAGATTCACACACACATTTATCTCGAAGTAACTGGCTTATGAGCGTATCGTGTTGCCAGCCCTAGACAAAGCCGTTAGTTGTGCACCAACATCTCAATTCGCTGTATCGCACCGTTGAGCATCAAGGTCTGGTTATAAAACCCCCACAACCGACGCACGCATCATAACAGCAGCCAACTACACAACGAACTTTCACCGTAACAGTAACAAGTCAATAAAGTAACTCCAACAGAACGTCATGCCAATAGCCAAAGATCCTGACATAAAACAAGAGGAGCTACTACCTCTAATTTCTCCGTTTATGACAGGCTCTTCGATAGCCCCTGATATTCAGCAACCTTGGTCGCCTCTCAGCTCGCAACGACAAGCATTGTTCACCCTGAACCCACAGGCACCTCTCACCCCAAAACGCCAAGCACTCGGAGCCTTCCATAACCGCTGGGCGTCAGTCGAATATCGCGCGTGTCAGAAAGTCACGGACGCTCTAAAGGCCGTGCAAAATGGAGTGCCAGATTCATACAGAATCTACCACGAGGCCCAGACAGCTCGTGAAGCCCTCGGCAAGCGCCGCAAAACTGAGCAAGATGCTCTGTATGCTTCTCTTGGGATTGGCACGGCAGAGGTCAAGGTCAGTGGAGAAGGAATTGAGAGTCCTATCGCGATCAATGATGAGTGTACCAAGGGTGTGCCTGATACAACAATTAGTATACACTGCTCCTGCAAGAGACTTTCATGCAGTACCAAAGCATGTCCCTGCCGTAAGGCAGACCAGCAATGCACTGTGAAGTGTAGGCTTGGGAAGGGTCATCGGTGTGAGAATAAACCACCCAAGCTGGTGAAAAAGGAGGAGGTTGTTGCTGAGTTGGAGGCTACGAAGAAGCGGCTCAGGGTTGAGTTGGGTCTGGGGATCGGACCGAACAAGAAGGTTAGGGCGTGGATGATCGAAGGTGGTGCTTAGAATAGTGGGCATGCTTCACCTTGCTGCTATTGGGTCTTCACGGAAATCGCAGCATTCTCAAGATCCTTGGAGTGGCTACAGTCTCAATCTCGGTTTCGGTAGTTGGTATGGTTGCTTCAGCAATTCGATTTTACTGTCCGTAGACAGGAGCTGATATTTACTTTAGCACAAGCGTTCACTTAAGTCAGGTTGACAACACTTCACGGAGAGGAAGTGAAAAACGGAAATAAGGAAACATGGTTTAGGGATGGGTCAATGGTAGGAAAGGCTTGCTATCTTGGGATCTTCGCCTGAGCAAACTATTTTCCAGTTTCCTTGTCTCTCACGGCAGGGGGACGCCATTCAAATAAATCGAATGCCTCTTCTGCCCATGCTCCACCAGATTCCATTTCTAGTGCTGATTTGTGACCGTTGACATTCGCAGGAGCATTAGGTTGTCGTCTTGATTCGTCCAGCAGCCTCGGCTCCTTCAGCATGTTGTTTTGCTTTGATACTTCGCGATTGCCCTTCTGGTGAGTGTCTACAGAAAGAGCAGGCTGACCCTTCCGGGTGCTTGGACAAACTGCGGCATGGTTTTCTGCTGCCAAAGGCTGTCTACTGGTAAGACCATGCTCTGGCATCAAGGATCCTCCTACGTCTCTTGTTTGGTTTACCTGTTTGCCTCTTAGTGGAGCACCCACAGCCTGTTGAGGCGTTGCCCTAGTAGTCTGGTTCGCCTTCTGTCCGCTTTTTGTGGAATCACGGAGTTGCGATAGATCGTCCAGATCATAGTTCGCCCGAGGCTTTTGCCGACTCTCCAACCGGGATTGCACCCTCGTTTGCTGCTGCTGGTGGAACCGCGTGAGTGTATCGGCCTTGCCACTTGGTTGTTGAGGAGCTAGTTCCTGGCAGAGAAGTTTGTTCTTACGGGTGGAACGAGACGCTAGTACGCGGAGAGGCTGAAGTTGAGGAGAGGGCCTTGGAGATAAATGAAGCAGGTCCGGTATATCTGTTCGAATCTTCGACGATGTTGCACGTATCTTTCTGCCGCGTTTTGGAGCAGCCTTTAGTGGTGAGGCCGCTGGCTGTGGATCGGATTCATTATGAATAGGGGTAGGTTGTTTTGGTAGATTTGGTCGTTTGGCTTCTCGCGCAGCAGGTCTCTGATTGCGTGACAACATAGGCTCCTCCAGCAAGTGCTCAGTTGCTGCGGCTTTCCGAGCAGGCACATTTTTCTTTGATGCTTCCCTGACTACTTCGTCCTCATCAATATTACGCCGTCTATCAGCGGATCTAGTCCAAAGCGATCGTTCAGCTGTTCCTGACATGCCATTTTGTTTTGGGCGGATAGGTGACACATGTCTTTCCACACAGCCAACACCAGCCATAGTTGTGGCGTCCCGCTTGAGTCGCTTTGTAGCTCGTCCATCCTCTATGGACTCAGCCTCCTGCCGTTGACGTTCCTCGAACGGTGAAAAGGTTGGCAATATCGCTCTTCCATGTGGGCCTCTGGATGCGCCAAGTAGAGAGTTCAATGCCTTAGGCCTTAACTGGAAAAGTGGCGTTTGCGGTGCTTGAGGCGTTCTAACCTGCGATAGCCCCCCTAACATTCCATGTTGTCGAAGGGACGCTTGGGCTTGGGGTCTCCTAGACGGGTTTGGAGTTTGTGCATTACCTTGCTGTCGCACCTCTTCTGCCTTGCTAACTCTTGCTGTAAATAACGCCGTCAAGTCCTGCTCAATAGTCTGCAAATATTCCTGCACCTGCACAAGAACTAATTCGAAAGCCAGATCATCCCCTTCAACTATCCCCTCCGAGTCTGTGTAATGCATGTCCGCGATGAAGTTGCGAGAAGTATCGTATACCATAATGCGTTTATTAAACGTATGGTAACGAAGAAAGCCATCATGCCAACGCTTCTTCTTCTGGCGTAAGTCATGAGTGTATAAGCAGCGGAATTCCCTCACAGGTGCGGTATTTTCCGTTAAAGGAATAGCCGAGGTAGGGGCCCTCATATAACTAGACTGAAGAGTATGCATATTACTTGTCGTGAAGGCTACGCCTATGCATAGTGAGGTTCGGCGAGGTTGAGAGTCGGTTTTGGAGAGATGCAGATGTTTACGAACTTCGCCTTCCCCGCTAAACATGCTTAACGCGTCAAATCGCCTAATCACGTGGAGATAACAGATTCTACGCAGTTTTGTACTTGAATGGCTCTTGTTCGATAGAGATTTCCAACTATCCTATTGGCTCGATTGGCTCGGATATCAGACCGCCATTTTTGGCACTTTTGACCAACTGCGGAAGACCTCTAATTTTGACCGACCATACAACACAGATTTTTACATATCCGATAGATAGAAGGTAAAATGGGACAAGCTAAGGAACTTCTCAAACAGCCTCTTTACAGTCAGTAGCTAGCACCATTCAATCCACCCATTGCTAACATAGAGACGTTTCAGTCTTTGACCTTCCGAAAGAGATACTTGCCAGTCTCCAGAGAAAGGGAGATGATGTCCCCGACCACATCGATGAGCCACCCATAGTGGAAATGCGAAGCAGTGATCCATCTGCAACGTCGAAGTCTTGTACACTTTGCGGTGTCGCATTTGACACAGTCCAAGAGCAACGCAATCATGTTAGGTCCGACTTCCACAGATATAATATGAAGCAAAAAATAAGAGGTGGGAAGCTTGTCAGCGAAAGAGAATTCGAAAAGCTTCTCGAAGGTATGTCGTCTGATGTGCATATGGTTGGCTTAACGCTAATTACCGTAGATCTTGATGAGAGTATTTCTGGATCCGACACTGAGGTAGACTCTGACGACGAGGAAGCCAAAAATAATGCTGAGGGAAAGGAGGGTGCCTTAATTGCCCTACTTAAGAAACAGGCGAACCTCTCCGCAGGCAATCAGGAGGAATCCCTTCAGTATTTGAAACCAAATCGCGGACCGGGCAAGCCACCATTACTGTGGTTCAGCACCCCACTGCTACCCCCGAACACCTCGTTAGGGATATATCGAGCTATCTTCAGGAAGGAAGATCTAGATGATGAGAATGACATCACCTCTATCATCCGTGCCAAACAACTGAGCACCTTACCTGCTCCTAAAAAGCCATCAGAAGATCCTAATACCGAACACCAACCACCACCAAAGAGCCCTCACTATTTCATCTGCATGATGGGTGGTGGGCATTTTGCTTCCATGGTTGTTTCTCTAACTCCTAAATCAGCCAAAAAAGGCGGCCAGGGTTCTGACGAGCGACAAGTATCCGTGCTAGCCCATAAAACTTTCCACCGATATACCACGCGCCGCAAGCAAGGTGGTGCACAGTCCGCTAGCGATGCTGCTAAAGGCGCTGCGCACTCAGCAGGGGCAACACTGCGAAGGCACAATGAAGTCGCATTGACAGGTGAGATCCGGGAGCTATTATCGAACTGGAGGTCTATGATCGACTCCGCCGAATTACTATTTGTTCGCGCAACCGGGAACACCAATCGAAAAACACTTTATGGGCCCTACGAGGGGCAGGTGTTGCGACATAATGATCCAAGGATCCGTGGTTTTCCATTCACTACACGTCGTGCAACACAGGCGGAACTCATGCGCGCCTTTGTGGAGCTGACAAGAGCAAAAGTCAGTCGAGTGGATGAAGAAGCACTGGCAGCGGCCACTCAACTAGAAACTGAACGAGCTGCATCATCCTCCACAAAAGCGGGCAAAGGGTCAGGAAGTACCGTTGACGCAAAAGAGCCGTCTCAAAAAGAAGATCCTGCATTGGCCCATACTACACAACTTCAGACCCTCGTCCGACGACGCAAAGCTCCTGGTGTTCTATCATATCTTTCTTCGAATTCACTAACCCCAGACTTTCTGTTTCAACCCTCTCAAACTCAGCAAAACCATCACACGCCAACTCCGCTCCATTTAGCTGCCAGCGTCAATGCACCTGCATTGGTCCTTGCACTACTAACGAAAGTAGGCGCAGATCCAGCTTTAACAAATAGAGAAGGGAAAACACCATTTGAGCTTGCAGGGGATAGAGCTACGAGAGATGCCTTTCGTGTAGCAAGAGCTGAGCTAGGTGAATTCCGCTGGAATTGGGATACGGCTAAGATCCCAGCCGCACTCACTAAAGCCAATGCTCAGAAGAGGGGCGAGCAAGAGCGAAGTGATGCCGCTAAGAAGGAAGCAGGGAGGCGAAAGACAGAGATGGCGCGGTTAAAAGAAGAGCAGGCCACTGCCTCGCAAAAGCAAGCACTAGCAAAAGGGGGATCATTATTGGGCAGTGCTGCGAAGACAGGTGCGGAGAAGAGAGAAGAGGAAGCTAGAGGTATGACTCCTGAGATGAGGGTGAAGTTAGAAAGGGAACGAAGGGCAAGGGCAGCAGAGGAGAGACTAAGAAAGATGAGGGGCGAAGAAGGAGGAACTACATGATATACGAATGTTAGCCTTTTTATGGCTGGATAATCTTTTTCTATGACGTGGTTGGGTTTGTCTCTGCTCAACTCGTTCTTAGATTATCTGTGCGTATCCATACCAAAGTTCGGGGTAGATAAGGCTTAATCAGGGATCGGTTACGATTTAAATAAACTGGGAATCAACTTGATGGTATTTCGTTTGGCCAACAGATATCCAAAATTAGTGACAGTATGCAAATCCCCAGATGCTGCTTTGGATATGTGAGACCCGTACACATCAGTGAGCCCGTCCATATGTCCTCAGATAACGTTAAAGGTATTTTATATCCACCCAAAACGCCCTGAATACCTTCCCGACCTCCTGTAAGAAACGCCCAGACCTCCAATTCATCCTGGCCGCCACCTACAGGCCAGAACTGATATCATCTTCTCTTTCCAATTCTAGGCCGCAAACTCGCTTTCTTTCTTCCGCATATCGAGTATACAACCCCACCCAGACATTCCTCGCTTCCCCTTCGGGGGGAGCAGAGCCATGGGCCAGCAGCTCATTTAGGGACATCTGGTAGTTTGGTGACGGATCCTTGATAGTAACATAAGTTGCCTGTGAGATAGTGGTCGCAGTGTTGGCCAGAGGAAGGCTACGGCTGTCGAGCCATGTGATATTACTTTGCGTCATGATGGACTCCTGCCCACTGCTGCTTTCCTGATCGAGTTTATATGAAGTGGGATCTGTAATCGCTTGAGAAAACTCAGAAGCGTCAGGCT
This sequence comes from Nothomitra cinnamomea, assembly GCA_022345685.2. Taxonomy (NCBI): domain Eukaryota; kingdom Fungi; phylum Ascomycota; class Geoglossomycetes; genus Nothomitra; species Nothomitra cinnamomea. The sequence continues at coordinate 75,638 of JAJDMX020000139.1, read as the reverse complement.
TAAGCACTGTGAGGCCTTTAGAACGGATGGAGCCTCCGTCAAGCTGAACCGTACTAAGCATTTCATCGAAAGGCCTTGAGTCGAGCAGGAGACCCGGAAGGTCAATATTAAGAACGCGACTATACCGCGCGAAGCTCCATATACCCCATCTACCAGATACCAGTTCCATGCGCCTTAGCACTACTCCATACCGCTCCACCGCCTCCCTCAACAGCCGTCTCGTAGTATCTGCTAGAGGATTCTCGTCATCCGAAGCTTCCCACTCTGTAGGGTAAAGCAGCACCCTCTCATGTCTACTCCCCGATCTATGGAGCTCAGAGAATAGGATCAAGGCAGCGCAGACATCTTCGTCCTCAGCAACAGCCTGGACATAAGCCGCTTTTAGCGGTGTAGCACTTGCCGTTGGGACCGCACTGACGAGCGGGGATGGCGATTGGAGTTTTGAAGGTTTTGGGGGCGCGAGGGCAGCGTGAAATTGCCTAACTGTCTGTTGCTGTAGGAAGAGGCCTGAGAGGAACAGTAGGGTTGTGAATACGAAGACTGCCAAGTGGGTTAGTTGTATTGATCCTATGTGAAGTTGATCGCGCAGATATTACCAATAGATGCGGAAATAGTCATTGATATATGCCCACTTGACACCAACATGGCATATTGAACGTTGTGCAAAATTTAAACTATGTTATTCGAGTTATTGTTACATAGAGATATCTGAATAAGTGACAATAGAGCACAGCATCCAAGTATAAAGGGCTTATTGTTGCCGATATGATGTAAGCAAGCCCAATGAACCTAGGGTATATCAGTTCCTACAGCAACGCGAAGATAAGATCTTAAGTCGCATCAGATATAATTTCTTATGCGTCGCTTTTCCTGCAAAAGCTTCCAAGCTACATTTCTTAGTGAAGCCTTGAAGTCCTACATCACTAAAGAATCTCTATACGGCCGCTATGACCCACCGCGCCGATGCAAAATATATGGTAGATGAGCGTGGCTACGAAGGCGAGCTCATCCGCGGCCAGAATCCAGCTCTGCTCATAGAGAAAACCGTCCGAGAACGTATCTTCGACTCCTACTACTGGAAAGAGCAATGTTTTGGGCTAAACGCTGCTACCCTTTGCGACCGCGGAGTCGAAGTGACATTTATTGGGGGCACATATGGACAGCATGGAAGGCCAACGCCTTTCTTGTGTCTAGCTTTTAAGCTGTTGCAGTTGAAGCCGGAGAGGGAAGTCATGATGGAGTATTTGAACCAGGAAGACTTTAAGTAGGTTATTCTTATGGCACTCTACACAAAACGGACATTTGCTTATTAGAAATACAGATATCTACGTGCTCTGGCGGCTTTCTACGTTCGATTAACATTCGATCCACCGGATATTTACAAGATATTAGAGCCCTTCCTCTCCGACTACCGAAAACTGAAACGCAGAACGAAAACAGGATTCGCACTGACCTATGTGGATCAGTTCATTGACGACCTGTTGGCGAAGGATAGGGTATGTGCAACTAGCTTATGGAAGATGCCCAGCCGCCAGCAGCTGGAGGATTTGGAGCTACTGGACGAGAGAGTTAGCCCACTGGGAGACGATATTGACGAGATTGACGTGGACGACGACAAAGACGCCGGCAATGGAAAAGAGGGGTACGATAGCGACTCAGACAGTGAAATAAGGGGGGGTGATTCAAGGGACGGCAGGAGTGAGGATGATTCGGAAGACGGTACGCCGGAGGGTAGAAACGACTCTGCCCATGACTGAGGCCACTTATGCAGGCAAACAATATACAACAGCAAGCTCGACTATACGTAGTCCTTAGGAGCTCCTTTCAAGCAGTGTTGGATCGTGACCTTGGCTGTGCGATCAAATACCCCATGGCTTCTTCCATGCAGGGAGAGTTTTTTATCAGAGATTTCAGCATTATCATACACGATAGATTTGAAGGATAGGCTACTGGAGGCAGAGCAGAGCCAAATCGATCAAAGTTTCTCAGCGGTGGATTCAATCTCCAGTATCTGCTCATCACCCTTATACTCTGGCAGATCTAAGCCATACTTTTCCGCAATCTCCGGCGACAAGAACCTTTATACACACCCATGTCAGCTCGTGCCGAAGTCATGGTATCAGAGCCACCTACCGGCCTCCTATAAAATGCCGTCCTTTAAAGAACTTCACAAAAGGCTTTGGTGCAGTTAGGCTGACCAATGCCGTGGGGTTGAAATCTTTCCCTGGACCAGATTTCGGAGGTCCCTCGTCGATGTTCCATGACGAAGGAGCGTCGACAGATGTCACAGGTAGCGACGTTGCTTTCATGGCCTCGATCACGGATGGGAACGGCTCTCGAACTTCTCCAGAGAAGCTAAACCCTGATTCAGACGTCAACGTGCAATACATACCACATGCGGAAGAACCCTACCAAAGATCGCATCGACAATATGATCTGCCTCCTTTATAGCTAAATTGAAGTCCTCTATAAACGGGACTTTGAGGTTTTTAAGTTGGGTTGCCAGGCGCTGGGATGAGTCAGGCATTGCGTCCATACGGAAAGGAAGACGGGATCTAACCTGGTAGAGTTCATTTTTGCTTCGCTTTGGGTAGTATACAGTTGGCTGGTAGCCATAGTGCCACAAATGGCGAGCTGCAACCAGTCCATCACCCCCTGGGCTAATCAGCCCTGTGCTCACCAAGACATCTGGAAAGGTTGGGCATACCATTATTCCCAGGCCCGCAAGCAACGAGAATTCTTCTTCCTCTATTCAAAGGTTGAAGTCTGTAAACTGTCCAAATATATTAGTATTTCCTACGTCCCAAAATAATATCCCATAAGTTCCCACCCGCTTGAGAAACAGATAGACCAGCAAGCTCCATCAGCTGGTCAATGGAGAAAGCTCCGATACTCATGAGATCCTTGTCGAGAGCGGCAGCATTTTTTGCTGAAATGGTCTAATAGGGATCAGATCATGAATGTAAAAGACCCAAGAAAGACAGTATTACCTTCAATGCCATATCGAGTTTGGAATATGTGAAATACGAGGAACTGGTTCGGTCTTGCAGATACTTGATCTCGGGATTTCGTCATTTCCATTGTTTAGGTACTCGCAGGCCACTGACAATTCTACACGTTCTACGAGTGTCATGCGGTCTTATGAAAGATATTTACATAGATAAATTAATTGCCTTGATTGCCAAATATTATCTTGTCGTAATCACCCAAAATTATTTCCGAATACCACTAGCAGCGATGGCGCAATTGCCCATAATAATAAGTGCAGCCGATGTCTCTGATTGGCCAACAGCCAAAAATCCTTTGTGAAGAAAAACGGCTTCCTTCATCCATACCAAATCTCTAAACCTCTGTCCGCGACTTTATCAACCACTCACTCTTCCTACTCCCATATCTTATATGGACCGTCTATCTTCGCAATGGTAGTGAGAATCCGCCTAGCTCGCTTTGGGAAGCGTAACGCGCCATTCTACAACATCGTCGTCGCTCAAGCACGGTAAGCTCGACGCCCCCGCTCCTTCTAATACAACATACTAATCAATCCGGTCGAATCAGGACAGCGAGGAATAGCAAACCCATCGAAGTCCTAGGTACCACTACTCCTACCTAAAGTGTTATCAGAGGAACGTCTCAGGGCTGTATTGACTATCCAACCTTAGGAACGTACGACCCGATGCCCAAACTCCCCCCGAGCGGAGAAGGGAAACCGTTCAAAGACATACGACTCGATTCCGTACGGGCGAAATACTGGCTCGGTGTCGGGGCGCAACCTTCAGACCCAGTTTGGAGGCTTTTGAGTATGGTAGGTCGTGTCCCGTTGGTTGGTTTTGTTAGGGGAATGTTTGATACATTGGATCAGAACTTAACTAACCTTTTTCTTCTACCAAAAAGATTGGTTTGTTGGAGCCGAAATACCGTCCCAATGTCTAGGAGAAGGCCACGGACTCGGCGCCGGAATCAGCTCCTACAACAGAGGACCTAGCTCCTACGGCACGGGCGGCGTGACGATGGTGTCTCATCTCAATTGTATCATAGCGGCGTTCAGCATTCTTGGGATTCAGGTTCTGTTATAGAACCAGAGATCTCTCATGGCGCATGATGGAACATCGACATTATGTCAATTGCATTGAATAAATAGATGTCGGTTATTTTCCCCTTTGCTATCCTATGCATAAGTACAAGCCAAGAGAGACCACCTTGTATCCCACAATCGCCTCAGCGCCAACAAAACTAAAGGTCTACGACAAATCTATCTGTCTCCAAAGGGGCAAAGATGAGCACCATCGTACGGCCGTCATGTGAAAGGAAGAAGTCAGTTGCTCCAAAGAGAAGGTCGCTCAATGCGCTACTACGAAAAAAGTGTTGGTGATTAGGCAGGTTATCATGACTACCCCGCCATAGATGGCTAACCCGAGACTGAGTTTCCTCATTATATCTGTCTTCCAGTATGCTCTGGTTAGCATGCCTCCATGGAAAGAACCTTCCAGCTCATCCTCCGAATCCAAGACGCCGCGATCATCGTCATCGACCTTGAGCACCTGTTGGAATGGGGAGGCTGGATCGGAGATCTTATAGTAGAATAGACCAGGGAGAATGAAGCTGATGCTTGTGCTTCCTGTGCTGCCCACGTACGCTAACACACGTTCGAGAGAGGACACCGTCATTGCTACAATATAGCTTAGCACGATGATTGCAGTTGTGATGAAAGCAAATCTTGTATCGCCCATCGGGTCACCTCGAACATGGCCTCCTGGTTTTCCATGGCTGAGGAGTGGTAAAGATCTTGAGGGTGATCCATTCGGCGACGGTAATGAAGTGCTTCTCTTGATCGGTCTCCACCTCAGTACTGCGTCTATAGATGCTCTGCAAGGGTGGGCCTGTAGAGGATAGGAAAACATGACAAGCACCACGATAGCTGCTTTTCCAATAGTGGATACTACCGAGGGAATGTCTATGCTTCGTCAGTTTCTGACTAGTAAAATGTAAACGAACCTAAAATCTCTAAATACTTACACATGCTCACAATGTTTCCAGATACACTGTTACCAAAAGATAGGTACCCAGTGATGGCCACGAGAACATAGATGGATGCTGCTGAACCAATGCTGGCGAAGATGACACTTGTAGTCCGATAGTGTGAATTGTTGCTGATCTCGTTCAGGATGGAGAACATCTTTGACAGGACAGTCAGACTCAGGAACAGCCTCATTGAAACAAATCGATTTCATAGTAGAACGCTAGACTTACGTTCTGATGGCAAGTGTAGGCAAAAACAATGATCGGAAAGCTGCTCAAGGCTGGGATTGGACCAGCCCATTTGATCACCCGAATCTCTCCTCGGTGCGCCATATTGTCCCCTTTGATGAAGTGCGCCACAACGAGTATCACAAGATACCCAATGGAAATGAGCGCAATAACGCTGGTATATTTGAGGGAGTCCAGACGCCGTAGGAAACTTAGAGGAATCACAACAAGCCTATATTGGAGGTTACGGTTAGACTTGGCGACATAAAGACCCCCAAGGCGATAAGGACTTACATGAAAGCAGTCACCCAGAAATGCCGGTCTACTAAAAACTCAATCTGCTCAGCGTTCGGATTCAACCCTAGGGCCACTCCTGGCATGAGATCCCCGATGATAATCAGGTAACTGACGCCAACGCCGAAGCACTTTATGGCAATAGCTGCATCGAAGATAACGGCCGCATTAGGATAAGTGATTTGGGAAAGTGCGAAAAATGACGCCGACCCCCTGTCTAAGTATCTTGCACATCGTGTCTGGAGATAGAGGCCAAATCCAGATGTTAATCCAGCCCACAGAATAACAAGCGTCCCCAGGAGAATTCCCATATGTGACATAGCAGAGGGCATTGCTAGGACTCCGGCTCCGACGACTAGCCGCCAAGAGTCAATCAGTACCCATAGGTCCCCAGATATGGCAGTATCACCCACTTGTGTTTACGAGGTTGATGACACTGCTGGCCCAGCCAGCTTGCCCGACAACTCCTACATGTTTCCTCCCCGGACTTCTTCGTCGCCTATAAACGGGGCTTCCTATTAGTGTTTCCGTAAAATATAAACATCAAACATGCGATCAAGGAGAACGAAGAAGGTACGGGATGGAAAGGAGGTCCTACCGTCGACCTCGCGTTGAGGAGGAGACACCGACAGGCCGAGAGCCATCTTCGCTCGGCTCCGGGTTTATGGCAGAATACGTTGGCATATCCGCTGTTTAATGTGAGTCTAGTCCTTCTGATCCGCCATCCACCCACAGCTCTAACCTTCATGTAATCCCTCGCAGTCAGAAAGGACAACGAAACTATGCGAGCCGTAAAAGCAGCGGCACTTCATAACCAAAGTATCTCTCGCGTATTCTTTTGCGAAGCAGCTTTTGCACGAGATTAGCGATTTGTTGAAAAAGTGTTAACAACGATATAATGGGGGACACGTTCGACAAAACAGCTTCAGACACCATTGACTTCTTGGAGTCTCGTCTTCGGAGAATAGAGTTTGTTCTCAATGGGAGCTCTGACAACAGCGGACGTGAAGTCCAGCCTGGCAAGAAGAATGCAGGAGAGGGCTCAGTTACAGATCGGCTTGCGCTGCTAGAAGACGCGTTAAATAGGCTCTACTCCAAGTCAAGGATTGCGAAAGAGATTCTTGATCTTCGTAAGCTGCACATGAACAGGTGGGCAAAGGCAACGAAGCTAATTTGAAGTTAGACGCTGTCCACCAGGATCTTTTCCAGTCCTTGCCCGCGCACGAGGTATCGACAACCCTCAGCAGCACGAATTTATTGTCCATAGTGCTCTCCTCAGCTACACTTTACCCTATAACAGCTTCCCGTCTGACCTCAATTCTGGATGTTCCAATACCACCTGCAGAAACTTCAACGTCCCTCATAACCTTACAACCACGGATTGCAAAGGCCGAGCTTGTACAGGAACGGCAAGGGCAAGAGCTCGCGGAGCTAAGAAAGCGTTCTGCAGAAGCCTTGGAGCGGTGGTACAAGGTCAGTGTACTGAGTAGTGGAGAGTGTTGGTCAGAGTGGGAAGGCCGAGTTGCGGATGTCGAGAAGAACATTCGACGGCAAGAGCTAATCCGAGAGAGGGAGAGTGTGTTGTAAGAACTGGGCCAAGAAAAGATATCAAATTTTTCTTTACAGCTGACTTCATGCTGGGAGCGGGTGAACGGTGGATTTTTGGTAAGGCCGTGTTTTTGCGGCGGCCTTGTTCCGGCGTTTGGCAGGTATGAGACACGAATTTTATAGAGGCATGATTTTATAATTTCATGTCCGTGCTGCGCGGGACGGCACTTATTCCCCGGATTCCGGTTGCAAACGATAAGGAAATGTTAATCCAAAGAAATGGCAAGAGCCTGTCTTTGAAGATCATAAAATACATCTTAAGTCCTTCTGGAATGGCGTCGCTTGCTGTTGCAGGAGTTCTTGGCTTGATGATCGGTTGCTCCGAGTTTTGGCTATTTAGGGCGCCAATGCGTGCTTGACATCTCGTTTCATCATTGTAGCACTGGCCAACGGACAGAGGCCAGGCCGATCTAATCCAGAGTCTTAGAGAGTGCCCCACGCCCAGGAGGAAGCATTAATGAAGTCTTGTCTGCGTCATGGCTTCCGCTGATAAGAAAGGCTTACTTCTCGTGACGGACACGGGTAGTCCTGTTGTTCGAAACCCTCGGAACAATTTTGATCAGGAATTCATATCATGCATGATAGTGCAAACCCCGGTCGTGATAGAAATTCGGTCGGCCAAAGTTGCAGTGCCACAGGTAATCTCGTCGATCCATACTCGTACACTTGCCACATTCGCTACAGCGCTAGCTTGTTTGTTCCTGTTAGCAATAAGGTGCCCTTGCTTTATGAAATACAGTAAGAGATGCGCGGAAGACAGTGGACGAGAGGAGGAAACTTGCTTTGTCCTCGTAACCCGTAACTTGCTTCGTGGAATTACGACGAATTTTAGCAGATGCGAATGCCCCGTGCTCAGTAGGCATAGCCTAGAGCCCAGTTTCGGCTTGCTCCTTCAGCCATCAGCCACTGGTCGCGCCTTGCACTCCTGGAATTTTCCTCTAGCCATTTCGTCGTGTCTTACATATCCAGCCCTGTTCCCTGACACCAGCACCCAGCATTCCTTTCCCTCCTCTCGCCTTACCTCAGCCCATCCCATCTCCTCTTCTCCAAAGGCACTCCGACACTCGCACAAACCCAGTTGTCCTCCAGCAGAAACGGCCGTTTTTCTCCCTCGACGGGCGATTGACGAGATCGTTCTTGGGGCTCCGTGAAGGCTCCGACTGGCAGTCTGCTGCGCCAGTGAAACCCGCCCCTGTCGCTTCGAGCAGACGCTCGCTGCCCAACCAACCCCTACACAACGCAACCTTGCACCAATCTCTCGCCAGTGACCTCCTAGGACCCACGTACCTCTAGCCAGCGACTTTTCCTTTCAACATCTGCAACCGACGACCACTCCCTTTCGTCACCTTGCCTCATTCCTTCGCTGAACCTCGTCGTCTCTCGCGCGCGCTCCCGTGCTGCCTGGAATAATTCAAGCTCTTTTTATTGTTTCACGTATCGGGTTTTCGTCGGCCAGGTTCTGTCACAGCCAAACAATTGACTTGGCTCCTATCTACCTTTGTCACACCCGACGGACCAAATTTACCTTACAACGGCGCAGTCGAGACTCCCGCTCCATCGTGCCGACCACAACGCCTATTCGGTCTCTTCTATTCCGTTCATTTGCTTAAAAATCTCGACGATTGACTCATCTACCCTGATCGCGACGTCTTCACAACCTGATTACTCCCAAACTTAACCACCTGGAGCCTCCACTTTAACGACCACAACCAAACACACACCCAACGATCATCCTTTTTGAACGATCTTTCGATTGTCGATGCCGTCTTACGGCTCACTTCACTCACCGTCTCTCCGCAAAATGAACGGGCAAGACGTGTCTGGCCGCCGGCAGTTTGGCACCTCTCACGCCAGGTTCAGCATTGGGAATATCATTGGCGATCCGTTTGCATTGGGCACGATATCCATTTCTACAGTAGGTTGCTTCTGACGCTACGCCAAACCCAGATTTGCAAGCTAATGTGTGGCCTGGTGATGTTTTAGTTAGCATGGATTATTGCGTTTGTCGGATCGATAATATCAAATGGTCAACGCAATAGTGGAGATCCGTTTCCCAGGTACACCTGGTGGTCGATCGTATATATGTTCTTCTGCATACTGGGAGTTTTGATTGTGTTTGCATCTGATGCCGTACACACCTATCATGTGGCCGTACGTTACACCTCAGCCTCGATCTGTCTGGGTAAGACTAACTAGTGGTCTGTAGATTGTTGGCTACCTCTCCGCAGGCATTGTTCTAGCAACCTCTGCAGTCAGTGTATTGGTGTATTCGTCGAGAGGAGCTGATCAGGCCGCTGCAGCTGGATATATTTTGTTGTCAATGGTTGCCGTAAGTCGCCTTGTCTTTTCGATATGATAAGCATGGCAGTGCGTATAATGTGTTAACAATAATGTACAGATTGTGTGGGTTTTCTATTTTGGGTCGACACCCCAAGCTGTTTCGCGTGCCTTCATCGACTCGTTTGCTTTACACAAGGAGCACCGCCAATCGAGAAACAGTGGCCCAATGTCCAATGCATATGGAAACCAACGGCCAGACACATCGATTTCCTCCCACCAGGCACCGCAGATGTATACTTCGGCCCAACTCAATGGATTCGAGACTTCATCTCCCGTGACTGGCTACCCTGGTGGTCAAGCTGGTGCAGATAATCGTCTCTCCTCTCAGCCCAAGTTCGGTAACAACATGACTTCAACACCTCCGTCGCATACCCCGGTCCCGGCTGCTGCAAATGGGGGGATAACTGGGGGCGATGGTGAAGTGGTAGTGCCAACCGAATATCCGTACAGGGCAAAGGCTATATACTCATATGAGGCCAACCCTGATGACGCGAACGAAATCAGTTTTTCGAAGCACGAGATATTAGAAGTATCCGACGTCAGCGGCAGATGGTGGCAAGCAAGGAAGGAGAATGGAGATACGGGAATTGCTCCCTCGAACTACTTGATTCTATTATAGGTGTTGGTTCTTGGTACTAAGAATGCCGGCCGGCTTAGCACACAACTATGTTCCACGCCTTTACGCTCTCTCTTCTTTTTGTCAATTTCTCGACTTCATGGGTATACCCTTGCACCTTCTTGAAGCCTGTGGAGATGGCAGACTTTCAAGTTGAACACCAGTTACGCTATTGTATCAATTGCTCGCCTAGTTTTTTTCGGCGGTAGACCACTTCTTTCGCTCAGGGTTTCCGCCAGGGTGGATATGGGCCTTTTCGTTTCATTCATGTTTCTCCGGCTCCGTGGGGTATGTTCAAATAAGTGTACATGGTCTTTGCTATTTCGGGGGTTAAAGAGGCGTTTCGAGCTGAATTTTCAAACCAAAGTACAGATTCGCTGGATGCAAAAACCTTTCCATCATAGTCTTGGTATCGGTATCCATTGAATGAAAAGGGAACAATGCCACTTTCGGTCCATAGGTACATTGTATAATGTAGCCGTGATTTGTTTGATGGGATTGTTTGTATACTCAACGAATAGAAAGAACCAGATCCACATGAGACCTCTTTTCATGATATGACGTAGTCAAGGTGGTACCAGTAATACTCGACCAAGAGTTTGACCAACCCTCATTGCCATTCTGCTATGAAAGCCTCTGCTCTCGTGTAGTTGCAACTATTGACTAAGCTTTCCAGAATGCGGTCTGCGTTAAATTCCAAGACTAAAGTCAACTCGAACGCTTATAGCTCCCACGAATAGACCACGGGTAACCATTTCCATGACCCTGACAATTCTAGATAGATAGATAGAACATTTTAGACATTCCTGTTGCTCCAGGGCTGCAGGGCTTTTCCAGTATGTACTCATTGTGTTTCCGCAATATAAGAGAAAGTCATCATTGGTTCAGCGTTCTTTTGGAAGGCTCATTGTCGTTAGTTTCGAGAAATCGTTCCGCACTGCTTGCTCTATTATACGCTTTAGCAGCAGTCTCAAACAAACCAAAATGATATCTACGCTCACTTCACCATCACAATTCTCTTGTGCAGTAAGACAATTTTATGCTTTTCAGTGCGACGCAAGAACGCCCTCTAGGACACTTGGTATAAACAGGAAACAGAGAGAGAACGAGAGTTGAAACATACAGGACCTCCTCTGGATAACAAATGAGGAAAGTGGAATAGGGACTAGAGTAATGTTCATGCTCGTACTCAATCATGACCAAACGATTCCTCAACAGAATGTGCCAACCGAGAACTTCTATACCGCGGCACAGACGAACTGCCAGCTTGTCCGAAACACCAATATAGGCTGGTCTACCGACCCGAATGCCGCGACTCTAAGGGAGAAAGGGAACGCTTCTGTCTCTGCTAAACCCCTTTATCGCACCCAATCCTCCCGAGTAACTCCTTCCTGTCACTGTGACCGGGCAAGGTGACCCCACTAGCGGTGCACACGCTCCTCCTAGCTAACCTAGCCGAGTTTGTGTGATTCTTCAGATTTATCCCTTCAACCCCAACTTCTTCCTCCAGGGGCATGTAGTTAACGTCATTTTTGTTTTCGTCTCTCTCTTCACAGGAAGCCTCCCCTTCATCGTCACTTCTGGAATCCTCCGCCGCACCACCTTTTATCACTCTCAAGACAACCTTTATGATCATGACGAACCATATGCAGGTTATGATTTGCAGTGTGACTAACAGTCCCTGGAATGCCACGTATACTTCTGGGGTCCAACAAACAGGACCTTGTGGATCTGTGAATGGAGCCATGAATTTCTTAAGACCAGGAGGCGCAGGAGTAGGAGGGCCTCCAGCATTCGGGCCTGAATTCGTGTAGCAGCCGTACGATATTAGAAGTGGTAGGTACATACAGACAGAATAGAGAAGCATGATGTAAAGAACGTGTCGGGCTCCAAACCAAGTGACAACGAAGACTCCAAAGGCAATGTCACAAGCTGTGTTGAAGTGAGCGTACTTCAACATCTTAGCCATCTGTAAACGAGACTGTCAGAGAGTTGAGTCCCCAGAGTGATGGCGGCAGTTCCTGGAGATGCTTACAGGGAGCAACAGATCCACAACATCCATCACGCACAAAAATGCGTTCCCAATCCTTGTAAAGTGGTAGCCGTAGCTGCCAAACATTAAGGCGCAGGTGATAATGTGATGTGTAAACATCTGATGGTAGTCTTTTCTCCGCTCTTCAATATTCACGACCAGGATTTGCTGAATCCAAAAAGAATACTGGACGAGGTAGTACCATTTAAAGAGACCGGCCATATCCCTCTCTGGGAAATCCGTCCACAGCTCGCGGAGGTCAAGCCAGTATTTGGAATTGTACATGATATACTATAACGGCTATTAGCGTATTTTCGCCAGGTATACGAGTTCCAGCGCATCTGGTGGGAATGGCTTACCATGCCCAAAGTCCAGAAGGCAGTGTAGTATAAGAGTAGCCAAGCCTGCTCAGCAAATCTCATTCTACCCTTCGCCTTCTCTACCCCAGCCCATTGAGCAAACGGCGTCAAAATATAATCCATAACTGCGGCACGAAGGCCTGTAAACACTATGACCCAGTAGACAACCAAGAAGAGGTCATTCCAGCCCTTGCCATACCTATCCGTTTCCGCATTGTAGTAAGATAGCTGGAAGAACTTTCGTGTGTGTCGTCGTGCAGCGGGGAAGCAAATGTGGCTCAAGAAAAGGAGGATAAGAAAATTCGTTGAAAGGCCTTGGCAGGTTGTTAGCTGAAACTCTGAGTAGCACCAAGTAGGACATGAATTGGCTCACCTATTTGGTGGTCAACTGTCCACGCGCAAAGGCCCGTCAAGACACTCTCTTCTTTCCGTCTAACTTTTCGAGAGACAACAATCTTTCGACCGAGACCGTGGGTTGGTGTTCCTTCTGCTACGAAAGAGCGTTCCTCCTTTCCCAAACTCTCATACCCTGGCGCTGAATTGAAGCGGGAGGTTTCTTGGTTTGGAAGGTCTTCGGGCGCCATTGGTATGGGCGTGGCGACAAGTAATTGAGATGCTGTAGAGAATGTGTCCTAAGGTTGGAGAGCTGCTGCTGGACCAAATGAATGTAGGCCCTGCGCAAGACTCTAAGCTTTGAAATAGGTTTCACGTTGACAAGGCGAGTTAAGACATGAGTCGACGACAAAGAGGTCGACTAGGGAGCTTGGAGTGAATGAGATTGGCGTCCCCGGTTCAAGAAACGTAGGAATTAGGATATGTTTTTGCTGTTGATGCGCCGCCTCCTTAAAGAGTTAGTTGAACAGTTATTCAGGGATACTTCGCCAATCACATTTACAGTTTTAACCGAAAACCCGCGCCATTCAACAAGTCGTCTCATCTCACGCGTTTTTACAATCGTAGCAATTGGGACTTTAGACGAATACTATGGGGTGTGCGGCGTATACATAATTCCTCCATTACGCCAGTAACATCATACAAAACCAAAGGAGAGTTATCGCCCATTGAGATAACATGTACCAAACGAAGGCGCCTTCCAATTACGACCAATTGAACCTAGAAACTGCATTCTGCCCCCGATAAAATCGGTAAAACCCTCTTCATTGCTACCTCGCTTGTCTCGTCCGATGTTTGCTTTAGCCCCTGCACAACAGTGTTTCCCTGCCTAGTTGTTCTGCTGGCTGTTCAAGATTCTCAGTATAGCCAGGAAGAGGTTGATGATGTCCAAATAAAGGGAGATAGCGGCAGCGATCTCCTCCTCAACATGGTAATGTCTCATAATCAATTGGGTATCCACGACAATATAGCCGCTGAATATGAGCGCTGCAATGCCCCCATATGCGAGATCAACCGTGCTATTGTACGGGAAGAAAGCTGCCATAAACCCAAATAGGATAAGTCCCCAGAGACCTCCGAATAGGTACGGCATCCAGGATGTGAAGTCATATTTGGTTTGGCATGCGAAAAGGGTCAAAGCCACGAATATGCCCAAGGTAAGGATAAGAGCTTGCAGGACGATGTTTAAATCGTAGAAGGATACGATGACCGAGATGGCGTACGCCTCAAGTGCAGTGAATCCAGAGAGGAACAGGAGATTTGTAGGATACGATTTTCGTTTCCAGAAGGTAAGGAGCTGAGACAAATCGTCAGAATCACATAGAACAGTATCAACTCAAGCATCCTACCATGAATCCGATGGCTCCAAACAAGGAAATCCACATCAACCATTGGTTGTTTTGAATCCAGTTCTTATATCCTTTGCTTAAATATGAAATCGAGCTAAGAACCACGGTGGCAAGAAGTTGTACAGTCCTAGACATTTGCAGAGTCAGCCTATATTTATGGTAGGGCTTTGATACAATATTTGAGATCTCACAAGATAGCATAGACCTTCCTCACAAATTGCATCCGAATGTCAATGGTAGCTTCGGCGACGGACCCTCCGAACTGATAAAACTTTGTTAGTCCCTGTCTTCGTGTTCTTTTCGACCCAAAAATGCATTAAGTCTACCTTAAAGTCATCAGGGACGTTGTCCTCGCTGCTCCTGGGTATTCCGCTGAGAAGGGCAGCTTGAGCACTGCTCTCAGCCTGGTATGACGGAGGAGCTTGCGTATAGTTGCTGGTCTCCTCAAATGAATCCCGCTGAGGCGCTGGAGAGTACTTTGCGTTGCTAGTCATCGTGATGCTTGATTTTTGTATCAAATACGTTCGCGGAAAGAGTTGATATTCGTTGAAAGCTTCCGAGGGATGAGGGGTGATGAGGCACGGTCATAGCTCCGCATATAGAATTTGGCTCACGTGACAACACATGGAGTGAAGCGCAAATTCAACAGATCATTTATCTCCGCCATAGCAACAACAGAACGTAATTATTTGATGTACAGTCGAACTTGGTTACAAGAAATTGCTCGGGTCGGAGATGTAATTTCTTGTAAGCTGGTATTTCTTATAGCTGGGTTTCTTATAACCTGGCAAGGTAAATGGAATAAATCCGGCAAAATTCAGCCAAACACCAGAAGACTGGGTCGGAATTGAAGAAAGAGAGGAAAAGGGAAATAAATCTATCGTAATTCTAAGTCGGAATTCGTCGATGACCTAAAAACAAATCCTCTGCTTTGCGTTTGAGGCCTATCCTGGTAAAAGGGCAGATACTGCCTACTCTACCTCGTACACTGTATGCACCATCTAGATTATAGTCCACATATAGCCGAAATACCCCGGTCGGGGGAAGACCCGGAATCTCGGTGGTAGAGTACGAGTTCATGAGACTTCAGATACGTCGCAATTCTATTCATGAATGCTCCTCGCAAGGATCTACTTCTGGAATGTTGTTCAAGCAAAGTACACTTAGAACTCGGAACTCCCATTACTAATCCGACGAGTGGTCGAACGACCCAAGGTGATGTATCGACAACTTTCGGGATCAGTTGCCGAGATAAGACATGCGCAAAGAAAGGTAGAGTGAATTTTCGAAAGTAAAGCTGGTGAGAATGAAAATCCCTGGAGCCGACTGTATCTAGTAATGTACTACTTTTGGTTGACAGTTCAAACGTACACACGCTAGATACTGGCACTAGGGGGAAATTTCGTCGACAAGAATATAGCCAGGACGCACATTAGAAGCGAATAGGAGTTAATGGTAGAGGGCGCACCGGAAAAAGAGAAAGGCTAGAACCACAGCTCCAGAGGCAGGCAGACGTCAGTAGAATTTGGCATATCTAACCATCACCATGCAACGTCAGGCGAAGATGTGATGGCACCTCAGCTCGTATGGTAGCTCTGTTGCACCAAACCCAGCTCTAGGGCTATCACCACCATCGCAGTTCTCAGGTTCATCCAGCCTAAGACGGTACTTCGCCATTTGTGTGGTCCTCCATACCATGGCTCTGCTCTCGGTGCATCCTTGCCTCGATCTCCTTGAGCTGGCTCTCGCGAGCCAACAACTCTTGTCTCTTTTCGTTAATCTCCCTCTGGACTTTGACTTCGATCTCGCGGAGTTTCTCCTCCTCGCGACGAAGCTGTTCCTCCTTGAGACGTACAGACTGGGACGCGAGATCTTCAGGATTCATAGAAGAGTCACTGTGACACGTTAAGTCAGTGTATATAGATCGTCGTAACAGCAAAAGGCTGAGACAAGAGTACGTACGCAGCAGCACCCCCTTCAACGCTCTTACTCAATTTCTCCGTTCGATAATTCTCGTATAAGAAATCGTGCGTAATTTCCTTAAGGTCCGCAAGATGACTATGTAGCAAGGCACTCCGGATAGCCAAGAAATCTGAGTGTCTAGGGTTATCAACCTCCACGACACCCCAAGGATATTGCCTAGCCCTAACTTTTCGGCCACCAATCTCCACAACCTCTTCAGAGCCAACGATCGCAAAAGGCATCAGACCTCTCAACTCAGCATTCTCCTCCACGGTGTCCTCATCATCTTCCTCGATGTCGTATGGGAAGTTGTAGACAGGAATACGGTAGTGCTCAATGTCCTCCATCACAAGCTTCTTCGACTCAGCTAGCTCGGCTGGAGTGAGGGAATCGGCTTTTCCGATAACTGGGATTACGTTGACACGAGGAGACAAGCGTTTCATAAGTTCAATGTCAAGTTCACGGAGGCTGAAAGATTATTAGCAGCTTGAATATGAGTAGAAGCAGGCGGATAAGCTCACCCATGACCAGTAGGAGTGATGAAGTAGAGGAGAGCATGAACACGGTTGTCACGGAATCTAGGATTACGCTTGATACGAGATTCCTCGGCTAGAATGTCATCGTATTGCCGTTCGAGATATCCGACAATCTCAGAGAAGCTGTTTCAACGGAGTCAGTACTAATATGTCGACTTCCAACCCACCGAGGGACGAACGCACCTAGCCTCATTGTCGATCTGATCGCCAAATCCAGGCGTGTCAACAATGGTAAGTGATATGCGGGTACCTTCCTCATCCAACTCGAGTTCTAAACAAGAAAGTCAATGCTACCGTTCCCGATGTGAATAATGTGTCATCGTATACGGACCAACGGTGATGGGTTTGATGCGGACGCCCTCCTCGATATGCGCGTTTGTGGCATCGTCTGCGTCCTTGCCCTGGAGCACCTTCTTTCCGCATAGGGTGTTGACAAAGGTAGTACGGCCTACAAATGATCAGCAAGTGAAATGAGTGCTAGAAAGATCTCAGCTGGATCGGAGAAGTGTGCACTTACCAGTACCTGAGGCACCACAGACCATCAAGCAAAACTGGATACCTTTCTTGACATTCTTCTTTCGTCTAATCTTGATCTGTAGACATTCAGGGTTAGCAAACGAATCTTCTACCTCGTACCCACCTTCCCAAGATCTGTAGACCCTGTTCTATGACGATGGATGTGTTTGCGATGATGATTGTCAAAAGGGGAATCGTGTTGGGTATGAACGGGAGCAAGACATACAGCGCTCAGTGGAGATGACATGCTGAATTGAAAGATATCGGCGTAGATAATTCTGGAATTGAGTGTGGCTACTGTGTCTCAATACAGCTCTCTCGAGTCTTGATGGGGTCGAGCAATGTTGTGCTGGGGAGTTGAGCAGGGACGGTGGTTTTTGAAAGAGGTGCGCGGGTTCGACCGAAAGGGGAACGAAGCGAGTTATGGTTCATTCCCCTTTTTCTTTGCTAAGCTTTTAGGTGTTACTCTGTACACCAATCATACTGCGACTTTCGCTAACATGGCTCTCTGTTTCGCAAACTATTCGAATTTTCATAGAATAGGACATTTGTATAAGGTCTGAAGAATGACTATGCGATCTCCTACGATTATCATTTTGGGACATGTCTCGTGACTACTGATCTTCGCGTTGCCTGCCTTGCTTCGGAGCACGGGCCATCCGAATGTATGGCCTAAAGTTGTGTGCTCAGTTGACTGTCAACAGTATGCTCACAAATTCACTTTATATTCCAAAATGGCCTCCGGCACACGATAGCAGAGTGTCCACCCTGCAAACTGAATTCCTCGTTCCTCTCTACGTGACTTCCGGTGCTCTGCATCGTCATAGCAGCCATGAATACTCGACAGGCGATTGATAACTCGTCTAATCCGGTATCATTGTCCGCAGCTTTCAACCAAGATAATACATGCTTCTCCGTTGGCCTCGATAGTGGCTTTTGTGGTATAATATGTCTCAGAGACATTTGCCCTCCCTCCACGTAACCCAATATACTTATGTCGTATCATAGTCTTCAACTCAGATGCATCCGAACTACGCGTATCCCGAGGCATGTTTGCTCTGTTTGCGTGTCGCTTTCAGCACTCATAAAGCGATGTTAGTTTCAAAGACGGGGATTTACTGACCATCTCACAGATTTCAATGCAGGCATTGGGATAGTAGAGATGCTCGGTCGAGCAAATTACATTGCCTTGGTAGGTGGTGGAAGACAGCCAAAATTCCCGCAGAACAAGGTTAGCTTGCCCATCTTATGATGGTAAAATCTTTCTAAAGTTGACATCCATGGCCAGGTAATTATCTGGGATGATGCCAAACAAAAGGCAGTCATTACTCTGGAATTTCGATCTCCCATACACCGTGTTCGTTTGTCCCGGACCCGCATTGTTGTTGCTCTATACAACAGTATCCATGTTTATGCATTTTCATCACCGCCGGAGAAACTCTCTGTCTTTGAGACTGCAGACAATCCTCTAGGCCTGTGCTGTTTGGGTACCAGTTTGCTGGCCTTCCCAGGGCGGACGCCTGGGCAAGTGCAGCTTGTAGAGATTGCGCGAGGGAATGTTAGTATAATACCAGCTCATAGCGCACCCTTGAGGGCCTTAGAACTGAGCCCTGATGGAGAGATCCTTGCTACTGCAAGCGAAACGGTAATTTTCACTCCGCTCTTTCAGATCTGGACTCTCAGCTCATGCTGGTTTTGGTAGGGCACATTATTACGCGTCTGGTCCACCACGAATTGCTCCCGCCTGGCTGAACTTCGTCGTGGTGTCGACCATGCGACGGTATTTGACCTTGCGATTTCACCATCTAGCTCACTCCTCGCCGCCACGTCGGATAAGTCCACTCTGCATATATTTGATCTACCCACTCCGCACCATGTCCTGCGCCCTGAGACGACTAACAGTCGACAACAAAGTCCTGTCAGGAATACTGTCTCCACCGGAAGTACAGACGAGCCAACGAGTCAGAAATGGGGTATCCTAGGAAAAATTCCCCTCCTTCCGCGCGTTTTCTCAGATGTGTACTCATTCGCTTCGGCACACTTCGAAATTGGCGACGAAATCCCGCCGTTTGGGGTGGCAGGCTCAATGTCTACAGCGACAAACTCAGTGATACCGGGCGGTAGACCTCCTAAGGGTGTTGTAGGATGGCTGAGCGATGACACCCTGGTTGTCATAGGGGCTGGTAGAGATGGGCGATGGGAGAAGTTCGTGCTGGTGGAAGGAGATGATGGCAAGAGGTTGTGTGTTAGGCAAGGTTGGAAGAGATACCTAGGGGGTGCTTAAGTCGGCTTATATAGACCGGTCTTCGTGAATTGAAGATAAGACCAAGTTTGCTCCTTGTGCCACAAGATAGGCACCGGTTGCCATAAACTCTCTGCTGGGGAATAGAGCGCATTTAGAAGTGTAGAAGGCTATAGTACCAGACACCTAGGGCGCTTGCTACATCTACATCGAATAATCGAAATAGGAGTAGTCGTGTCAACCTCTCCTCCGGCGGCAACTCCGCTCTTCGTGACCGCCGTTATCTCGGTGTGAACGATGCCGGTGGTGATGATGATGATGTCTGTCCCTTTTTCTCGACCACGATGCTTCGATCTCCTCTTTCTTTGCCTTAATGAGATATCCCTTCATTGGATCCTCGTCGTCGTGGTTTTGAATAAGGTCCATCAGCTCCCTTTTCTCTTGGGACATCGGTTTCTTCTCGTGCTGCTCTTCTGTGATTCTTCTTCGCGCCCCACCGCCGCCTTCACCATCTGCGTCTACTTTCTCCTGTTTGTGGTTCAAAGTTTTGAGGTTGTCCTCCTCCTCCTCCCCCTCGCCCTTCCGCTTATATCTCGTGTGGTCAACCTGTAACGTCCTACCCATAATTATTGTGCCTCCGAGGTTGTCAACCGCGAGGTCCGTGCTCCGCTGGTCCTCATATTTCAAGAAAGCAAATCCTCGCGACTTCCCAGTCTCTTTATCCCGGACCAGATTTATATGGACAGGTTCGCCGAACTGGGAGAATATGGCGATTATATCGCCTTCGGAGAGTTCGAATGAAAGACCTCCGACATAAATGTATGCAGTATCTCGGTAATCAGCGTGCCATGAGGCTTCGGGAGGGCTTGAATAAATATTAGCCTTTGAACATGGAAGGGCAGAGTAACGTAAGGAACGAACTTACACGGCGTTTTCAAGCTCCCGCTTGTTTAAAGCCTGGATCTGCCGGATGTTGTTCATGCTGTGATGTTAACTATGTTCCTAGCAATGCTTGTAGATGCAGGCTCTACTGTAGCCTAGCTAGGCCTCCGTACTGCGCAAGCGTAGTTCGAATTACAGAGTAAATTTGCGTTGTCAAATGAGGTTGGTTGTTGTTGAATTTGTGGACTTTGTTGACGTTAGGGCAAACTTAAGACATCTTTTCCGCGAGAATGATGACTAAGCTAGATTCATGCATGTTTCGTTTGTTTGACCAATCACGACGTGCGTGTCGACATTAATTTCAGGAGCAGTCTGAGAGCTTGTTTGCCCTTTGTTCTACGTATATGGCGCTTCAGAGTATGCTAGCCAACACCGTGGTTTACTAGCTTTGGTTACTTTCCATGATATATCAGCGACTCCAATCCCCTTTTCCTACAGTACGCCCGCATGGTACACAGTGTCATCGCATTTGGCCTTAAAGCTGTTGAACTCTGGGGCAACTCTCCGTTGTCATTGAACACCTTGGTATCTATTCCCTTTACCATCCACCCACTATCTTCACGCCTACGGAAATAGACATGGCGGAGTCTAGGCGAGTGTTAGCGTTCAACCAAGCGTCATTAGTAACCGATCATGAGCGAGACGGAAGACCCAAGAGTAGAGAAGAACAGAAGAACGATATGTGGTCGTCAATGCTGGATAGTGTGGCCAGCGGGAAGAGGTTACCGGAGAAGCATATCCTTGTCCTAGGTTGGTTGAACTTGTGTCCTGTTGCGAAGATAGGGCCATAAATTCCTAGTAATAGTTAACGAATCACTTTATAGGTGGTACGCCGGAATCACAGAAAGATTTCCTTGATTCTCTTTCCAACAACCCTACAACTGCCAGAAAGCAGTTAGACCGGCAATCCAATAAGCCTCCTCCGATAGCAAATCAATTTGCGCTAGGATACACATTCCGTGATGTTCTGGATGCGGATCACGAAGGTTTGAGTTCCACTCTCGTCAATCTTGGACAGCCTGCTGATTGACGTTGCTAGATATCCTTGCTCGACTTTCAGTGCATCTCCTATCCGACCCTATGCCATCCTTCGCTCCTCTCCTGCGACCACTATTCACCCAGCAAACACTCCCGAACTTACTAGCTGTTATACTTCTCGATTGGGCACAACCCTGGTCGTGGTTACGGCAGTTGAGGGATTGGATACGATTATTGCGCTCTGTCTTTGTGACCCTCGATAGCTCATTGATGGACTACATAGAAGTACTGGCTGGTGTTTTGCGAGATAGAGGCCGGCCAGGGGCATTCGATGGAGGAGGTTCTGGCGTCACGGATGGAGATGTCAGAGTACCATTGGGACCAGGTGAACTAGATGAGGCTTTCGGGATCCCAATCTGTGTCGTCTGCCAAAATGTGAGTGAAGAGATACGGGTGCCTCTATGGTATGTGTTCATACGTCTAACACTTAGCAGGCCGACAAAATCGAGACTTTAGAAAAAGAACGGGCGTGGAAAGAGGAGGAGTTCGATTTTGTTCTACAGTTCCTTCGAACGGTTCTACTCAAGCGTAAGCAGCCCATACTGTGTTATTCCTCCATCATACCGATAGGCGCCTCCTCACTAACGTGCACAGATGGAGGGTCTCTGATATACAATACGCCTTCAGTCCCCAGCCCTCTACAAACCCTAATACACTCGTCGCTCGGAGTAAAATCACTGTTGAAAAGGCAACCTCTGAAGCACAACGTCATAGATCGAGACAAGGTCCTTGTTCCGTGTAACTGGGATTCTTGGGGTAAAATCCGGGTTTTGCGTGAGGGATTTGACGTTGAAGGCATCAGCCGTGCCTGGTCAATCGATTTACAGAATCCTATACCTGCCCGCATAAGTAGTGCCCAAGAGACCAACGGTACAAGTTCTCCTCGGGAGAACCCTGCTTTCACGAACGAGCATGGGGCAGTAAAAGTCTATGAAGAGACCATTCGAGATGTCCGAAATGACAACGCACTCTCTTCAGCCAATGCACTGGGTCAGCATAACGGACAGAACGTCGAAGTTGAGTGCCTAGATACCCAAGATTTCCTACTCGGGCAACTGGAGGTCCTTGAGCGTCTACGGGCCGAAGATGAGCAAGCGCAAGCCGCTAAAGGAGGACGGCGTGACGCCCCGGCCGCTCGAAGCATGGAATACCGCGCCGGAGACGGAGATGAGAGGGTTCCAGATACTGGAATTCGGGGACCCGAAGGCAACGGCAGGTTGAACGAGCACATAGGACCAGTACAGTTCAATGTGGGAGGTATCCAGGTCGATGCGGATGACATGTTAAAGCGGCTCAAGGTATGTTAAGAAGTCCTTGACACTCCTAAGAGGTACCTATTTCTGACCCAAGTCCGAAATTATAGGACCGAGAAGCGAATAGGACTGAAGAGCGTGAAAACCCTGTTGTTGCTTCCGACGGAAAGCCTACGAATGATGCTCTCGCGTCGTTTTTCGCAGGACTAATGAAGAAAAAGGGCGGACAGACTTCCAACAGTCCCAGATCGTCACCCCAGCTATAATTAGTTCTGGCTGTACAGTATTTTATTAGGCGATATTCTCTTTCACTGTTTCTTGCATCATGTGGGACGGATCCGAGCTATCTCTTGTTGTCTTGTGTTTAGCGCATAGGATTCAGTTTTTTATCTGATGCACACATCCAGTGTCATTACACATGTACTCCTCTATTTTACTCCCCTTGATACTCCTATACCCCGATCAGGATCGTAGTATCTCCCTAAGCCTACCGAAACCCGCTAATGGCTTTTATGGTGGTCACATTTTTCCCTTTTCCCCCGAATGTGTGCAGTCAGAATGGGACTGACTACTCACCGAGACGCCTCACATCGGTTGCCGTCAGATAGGACGAGATAATTGAATAGTGCAACTCAGATATCTCATACAAATTGTAGTGCAAAGTCCTACGAATTTCTATCGTGGATTAATCGTGCTCTAGTAAATCCTTTAATGTGTGGACACGCACCAGTGAGACCCCATACTTACGAAACAGTAGGCTCTTCGACAACCAAGTTCTTCCGCATCATCTCTAAATCCTCAGATGTAAAGCCGCATTTGCTCCTCAGATACCCCCCCACCCCCCCATAAGCTTCGTCGATCATCGCCAGCGTAGCAAGCATGTTCTCCGCCCTGAACACTCCCACCGTCAGTCCACACCCTAAACCAACTTCGCTACTAATAAACTAAGATGAACTAAGAACAAAACTCACTTCGCCGTAGCCATATTCATTGCCCCTTCCACGTCCCCTCCCAATGCTGGCTCCCTTGCCAACCTTTCAATAAACCCCGGTCTCAGCTCCGCTAGCCCCTCCTCCGTCAACGCATACTCCTCCGCTATGACCTTACCGTCCACTCCCGCCAACGACAGAATTAACGCACACAGGACACCTGTGCGGTCTTTACCCGCTGTGCAATGGACTAGACATGGCTCATCCGGTTTGTCCCGTAGGTGCAGAAGGATACGCCTGTACGACGGCGGGGCGGCGGAGAGGATGTCGGCGTAGGCCTGCATAAATCCCTTTCACACATCAGCCTCCCATACAAAAGCCATTCCGGGTTTACTAGATAGCGGAATAATACCTCCGTCCCTTTGCTAGCATAATTCCGATACCTCACGGCAATCCTCTCCGGACTATAATCTTCGTCCTGAAACACGGGTGTATGCTCCCTTCTCACACCTTCGATCTCCCGCAGGGGGCTATGTCTTTCTACCTCCCGGGTTGAGCGCAAGTCGAAGATCGTAGTGATGCCAAGAGAACGGAGCTCGACTTGACCCGCGGAAGTGAGCCGAGATGGATCTGCGGAGCGGAAGATAAAGCCGGGGCGGACTTTAAGCGAGCTTCCGGAACTAGGAACTTGGTAGTGGCCTATGTCGCGGAGGTTGTGGAGACCTTCGATGGGGTAGAAGGGCGGGGAGGGGAGGGCACGGCTGAGGTTTGGATAGGGCATTTATGGGGACTTTTGGGGGAGGGCTATGGTGTTTGGTTGGAGTGTGGAGAGGTTCCTATAGAGAAACTTTTGCTTGTTGCCGTCGAGTAGTAACCGAGGCACAATATTTTGCGGTGTTGACAATTTGTGGTAGGAAAAACATTTCAGTATTATGAAACTGCCAGGCTGGGCAGTGACAATCTGAACTAACTAGTATTAATTCTGGGTGAGGGACGATCGGAGAAATCACGTGCTTGAGAAAATCTTGATATTGGTGGAATAAAATCAGGACCTCATGAAGAAAGGAGTAAAGCTGAGATTTCTTCGCAGGCGAGACATCTAATTAGGATAACCCGTACGTCTACCCAGTATGGATACTTCAAGTCTGCCTCCCAATTAAGTTGCGCGAAAAACAAAAGTAGAGCAGGAATGCCTAGTTTGGTCGATCTTCAAAATTCCCCCTGCAAAAAGTCAACTGCAAAAGTGCCGCCGCAAGGGAAGCAATGCATGTCAATGCTGCGCGGAACTTCCCCCAGTCGCCGACCTCCAAATGCTTCGAGTGTAACTCTCCTCATCAATCGTTTCAAAGTTTTCAATTTGCCATCATGCCGTCATCCCATCTCCTGATCAACATATAGAACCCTAGGTGAACGTCTACTGTTCTACCTTACCCAACTCTATATCCTTTGTCGGAGAATTAGAGCTGGACTGCGCTGCTTCGCCGTCGTCTTGATGAACGCTGTCTCGACTGGCTTCGCTCGTCCTCTTTCGTGCTAGTTCTGCTTCTTTCCTCGCTTTACGTGTGCGGAAAAGCCAAATCCAGTGCGAGAAAAATATTCCGGTTTCCAGTAGCAAGCTTCATCGTTATTCCAGCCGGTTAGCGATGTAGAGTCTCGAATTTATGATACTTGGCTGGGACATACCACATGATGTACAGAAATCCACCTAGGACATCGAAAGTGTTCTGGACGGCTGTGGACTAAAGTCAATGGCAATCAAGAATTAGGGAACGTTATTTGATATACCAAGGGCCAGTAAGGAGAAAAATGCTCCTAGCCAGTCGACAGTCAAGAATATGAAGTCTAGAATATTTTATTAGCGATTTTCGCTTTCAGAATGAGCTAATGGTCTTACTTATTCCTACCACTCTGCCTTTCCTCTTTGCTATCTCAAAATACGCCGGGATTAACCCAGCAGCAAGCAGGACAGCGGCGATAACACCAATGATTACCATAGGATATCCAACGCCTCTATAGTATGGTCCCTGTGGCGGTCAGGCAGGCTTGAAAATATACATACGTTCTATCAATGCAAAGTTTACTTACTCTCAATGTTAGAATGAGAACGGCCTCAACACCGCCGAATAGTAGACCGATGCCGACCACGAGAAGAGTTGCTCTCCATGGTCTCCATTTACTACGAAAAGTCAGTTTGCCCTTCGCCACCAGATGCGCGGAATTTAGCTTGCTTATGGTAAATCAATGTTTGAGCCCAGCTCACGAGAGCTAGAGCACAGAATATCTGTGGCTGTATCTGGATAGGGACATTGAAATTCTAGGCTCATTAGAAATATTCTTGGGAATCCGCGTTGTATAGCAGAACCTACCTGGACTACTGCATAGACTCCTGTGGAACCATACCGATCAGACTGCTACCCATGCAACCACACTGTGTATCTAGGGCACTTGCCGAACGGAACACCACCTGAATCTGATCAATTAGAGCACCAATGTTGAGTCGGCAAAACTTACACACCGACCACAAAAACATCATGAGACCAGGCAGACCTTCTGCACTCTTCTTCCTGTAGGTATGCCATATTCTTTTCACCTTATTAGGGAGAATGCTCGGCTATCTTGTGTACTGTTGAGTCGGACATACTGGGGAACCAACTACTCTGCTGTTAGCTACTATCTTCAGGTCGCAGTGGGTATTCTTGACGCACCTGTAAACACCAACAACTTTTCACCACGCATGGCCACGAAGGCAGGCAGTGTCGTTAGCGAGTTGTGACTATTTGTGGGAAGTACGCACGCAATGCTCACACTGGGGAAGAATTAGCGTTTTCGGGGGGACCAATGGGTCTTTTGCAATAACGAACTTGTCCCGATTGTCTGCGAACCCGAGCTTAGCGCCATGGCACAACTAATCGATTATCTCGGCAATCGGCACCTGAAGGTGGAACAGGACGTACCCCCAAAATATTCGCAGCCTAGAAATTCGCACCAATCAGCCAGGTTTCATCAGTTACGGTACCTAAAAGGCTCGAAAGCTGTGGCTGCGCACGTACCAGCGGGATGTGTTTTTGGGGTGGCATGATAGACAATCTTTTCTACGGAATTGGAGTAGGACGGGGCCCCAAAGATCAGCGGTACAAAACGAAATGATTTTGAAAGGAGGGAAGACCGGACGGAGGGCGAAGAGGAGCAAAACGGAGGGCGATTGTGACTGATCGAAGCATACCCGGGACATCGAACATTAAGTACTTAGTTGACGACATGACAAGCTTAAGCTGTGGAGGTGGTAGGAGGCGACAGCGATTATCGGCCTGCAGAGAGAGAAGTGCGAGAACGCAATTGAGTTTGGTCTTGTGTGCGCGCCTATGGCTGGCTAGTTACGTTATTGACCCGCTGAAGGAAGCGAAAGATTAACAAAGCCGCGCCGCCTAAACTGCCTGAAAACGTGCAACTGTCTGGACGGCCCAGCCAGACATGGACACCCATGTGTGGAGCAAAGCGGCTGGGTGGTGGATCGGACCGCCATCTTTGGGTTAGCAAGCTGTTAGCCTCTTCGTGTCCCTGCGTGTCTAAACCCTTCTACGGAGTACACCATACTATGTACACCGTTCCTAAACCAGCTCTCCTTCGAGGTGCTGCGTACATACATACATCGACATGAGTAGCTTCAAAGTATGCTTAAAGTCAGACAGGCGAACGATCGATCATCTGCATAGGCGACCTGCACGCCACTTCATCATCCAGGCTTCTGGCAGAGGAGATGGCTATTCCTCGAAGCCTATCAAACTGCAGAATTCCCAGCCGGAACAACCCACCAGGGAGAACCCCTGAGTCGGTCAAGGATGTACGGAGTACTCGCAAGAGTCTCTGATAGCTTTCCTGCGCTTACCGCGCTTTTGAGGGACCCGCCCCAGCCCAAAACAGTCCACATAACTGGTCAATGGTTGGATGCGGGCATTTGCAGCCTCTGGGTAAAGCTGAAAAACGGTCAGCGCCTGTCGCATTGTGTTAGACCCGGGTTGGATCAATTTATTCTCTAATGCATATATTCTTTAAATTCTGGCGGGTTTTGATCCTACCAGACCGCCGCGATAGCCAACAGAGCGGGAACACGCCAACCGGTTCGAAACCCGAAGCTCGGTTTGGGCTCTTATGGGTATAGCCCACCCTGTCCGGGTCGACCTGACTACTTACCGGCGATGTGATTGCGTAGAGTCGCTTTCCCGCCACCGGCATGCCAGGTCATTCTCACAGCAGCTACCGTTCACTGCTTCCACTGAATCATATCGCGATCCGTGTCCCAAAGAATATGCAGAAGAAACCCAACAAAATCCCAATGATAAGAGACAGAGAGAACGGAGAGCAGTATGCATCAAATAGTCCCCCAGTGTATACACTTGAAATTCCTAATTCCCGATTTCCGGTTCCCAGTACTTTATCTTTCGTCTTACACTGACCCACTAGACCTAATCTTACATCGAGCTAACCATATCCACTTTAAACAGTAGTTGGAATCTTGATTTGGCCCTTTTTCCTATCCTCATGTGGGACGCCGTATCTCCACCCAACGCCGCCAGGAGCTCGGCCATCCTTCCCGGCATCCTGCACGCTGATTTCTCTAAAGCGCCATTCCCATCTTCCTCCATTGCCCCCTTTGTCTGCCGGCAGGACTGTTTTCAACGTGGCCTCTTCGATCTCCTTTCTTCTTCGATCGTTGGCTTCCCGCTTTCTAGCCTCAATCCTTGCTCGCTCCCGCTGCCGCTCTATACGGTCCTCTTGTGACAAACCTAGGAGGCGCTCCTTTTCAAGTTGAACAAGCTCAGGGTGTGGGATTCGTTTGTCAGCCGGTAGAAGTTTGGGATCGAACACCTTGCTAGCGTCGACACGAGTAAACGAGCGAGATTCCGATGTCGGCTCGAAAATTTGCCGTGTGGTTGCAGGATGTACCGGGAGGTCATTGATCGGTTCGTGCGTGGGAACCCGCATTGGATATTGCACCAACAGGGTTGTAGGCAGCATTTGTAGAATAGCTTTAGAGTACGGTATTGCCAATGGCTTGTTCTAGGTTTTCGCAATTTGGATGGTTAGCATGGTTTTGAATCCAATTGATACTGCCAGATCATATAGCGAAGATAAGGGGAGATGTTCAGAGAGGCTCGCAAAGCGTGATATTTGTAACCATATATATGTCTTACAGACTAATCGATTCAAAATGTGCTCATCATAGACACTGTGTTTGAAAGATAGTGGAGGGTTTAGCTGAGGGGATTGGGTGGCTACCTTAGCTATCCAGTCCTTCTCGATGGTCTTCAATCGAACCACCGCCCCAACTCTGTTCATTTCCACTCCAAGCTCTGCACTCACAACCTTAACAGATTTTCCCTTGTGAATCACCCTCTGATATATTTCCTCTCGAAACTCTTCGCTTAAGACGGGTTGAGAGGTAAAATGCCTGTTTTGGGAGAATGGTTGGAGAGTTCGTCTATCCTCACGGGGTAACTTGCCATCTGGGGCACCTTGGTCTGGTAGATCTATTTCGTTACCTTCATCTAGATCTAGGCCGTCTTCTTGAGCACGTGCAGAATCGTCGGATTGCCGTGTTTTTGATTTCCCTTCAGAATTAAAACGGTTAAGATAGTTTGTTGATCCTGGGACAGGAGTCCGAAATTGTTCACCAGGTCCTCTAAGCCAGTTGAACATTGATCTTCGTAGACGTGTTGGCTGCGCTGGTGTACTCGAGAACGGTCGACATGACTCAACCCTTGATAGCCCCTTAGGGATGCGCGGTGAAGAAAAGGACGGGTCTATCCGGGCTGACCTCAGTCGAGGTGGCATCGTAATTGATCAATACTAGCGCTAGAACCGAAGAAAGAAGTAACAATTGAGATTTCCTCAATAGTTAGACACCAGTTGTACTTAGAGTGATGACAGCAGGATCATAGGAGCAGTTGTGAAAGTTTCATGATGGTTGGCCGGTAGATGTGAGAGAAGACGTGAAATTTAAAGATGTTCGCTAGCGATGAATTGAAAAAGCTGACTCATCAGGCTTCCCCCTCCAGGCACGAACTATGGTGTATCACTCCTGAACGACAGGCAATAGAAAGTGGTTTGTCACAGGAAATTATGAAGGGCGGAGGGTGAAAGTAGAGAAAGATATTAAAACCAAAAAAAAGTGTCATTATGCATCAACCGCGAATCGAACGCGGACCTCAACCTCACATATGAATGGAAGGGTCGAATCCTAACCATTAGACCATTGATGCTCTAATCAGACTATCGCTACTGCAATATATTATGCTCAGGTCACGAAATGTGGGCATGTTCCTTGGCCAATCTAGCTATTCTCGGATATCTTATTTTCCGCACCTTAAAAGCTTCTGCTTTGAACTGCTACTTAGAGCATAATCTAGAACTACTCTAATCCAGACATGCGTGCTAGGCCTTGCGGAGCCTTTAGGTTTCGCAAGTCGTATGCTTATTACGGCTGATTCATATCCGACAACACGGAGATGTGAAATGAGCTCTAGAAATGCCCATTACAAAACGTATTTTCCGCAAAGAGCCTTCAGCCTCAGCATGGAATACCTCCCGCATATGCACCCAGTCATGTGTGTGATCGCTATGGTTTCAAGTGAATACAACACACCTGTGTGCAAGAAGGTCATCTGTTGTGTTTATTTTTGGCTGGTCGCTGGCCATGGGGTATTACACATATCCTCCCCGTAAGTCCGTTAAAGACGAATTCCCGTGGGGGCTTCTGTAAGTTACAGTCTAGATCCGGGAAGTCGTGTAGAATTGAGAATGTCTCTGAAGGCGCCTGACATTGGTTTATCTAAAGTCACCCGATGTTTGCGCACGTGCACTCTGGCCAGCCCCAAAGCACCTTGCCCGCCACTGCTTGGAGCGGGGACCTCCAAAAGGCTCAAATAAGAGATTCAACCCAGACGTCGACTGACAGTCATCCGGATTTCATGGGGCCACGTCTTACTTTCACGCGACCATTTCTGGCCCGCGGTTTAACGAACTGTGTTTCAACTAAGAGGTATTCAGTGCCGTTGCAGACTCGTTTAATCTACAGGTGCCCAAAGGAGGGTGAGGCTCGACTACGAGTCCTTTGCCCCAGTAAGTCCCCAGTCTCGTGGCGGGCAATGGCGGGCTAATGGTTGGACACCGGAAAGCGGACGCCATTAAGCGGAGACGGTCTGGCGGGGTCTAGCTAACCCCGTCAAGAACTCCGTAAGCAGTCCTCCATAGGACAAATGAAACCGTCTTTGCTTGGGCAAAAGCGCGGTGGGGTTCTGCGAGCGTCCCGAAGAAGGAGCGCGGTTTGAACCAGAATACCCTTTAAGAGCCCCTTGCCAGGCGTTTCGAACATTCCAGGCGTGGATTTGAGAGCCAGGTTGGCGGGTGATCTGAATCCACTTTCCAGCTTCCAGGACACGGAAATGCTAAACGAGGAGGACGCCCTAGCGCGCGTGGAAGCCACCATATCACTAGCAGGCCTGAGCAAAAGCTGCCCTAAAGCGCGCCATAGGGCATGGTAACGAAGGGAAGCATGTGCATGTTGACTGGGAAGAGGTCCTCTCCACCTGCAGATCGGCGGTCAGGCGCATTCCTCGCCCGCTTGTTTTAAGATCAGTCAGCTGGACTCGGTGGTGGAAATAGTGCGTAAATAGGTACAAGTACTACGTACTACCGTACAACGTAGAATAGTGTCTGTAAAACTCTTACAGCGGCGAACATCACATACTCCATCCTTCCCTTGTTCGTCCGTGTGTGCCATCGAGGAGGAGTATTTTTTCCTTTCGTACCTCGGTGCACGTTCAGCAGAGAACATCCTCCCGCCTGAGCTTTGCGCGTATCCTTAAATTTTTAAGCGACCTAGCAAAGAACGGCACTGCCAAAGCCAAAACCTGCACCCACTCCTCCAGAGAGGAGGGCAGCCGCCCCGTCTTGCCAGCCTGTCCCGACGTTGCTGGACAGGTCAATTGACATGACGACAAATCTTCCCAAAGGCATCGTAACGAACAGCGAGTCTGTCCCGGGAGCTATCGAGAAATACGACACTGTTGACGTGGAGCAGATATTCCAGCTTTGGAAAGGTGGCGTTTGCCTTTGCAGCCTATCGGTGTGATACTTCGGGCTGACCTGTCCCTTCGTGATAGTCTATACTACGAACAAAGATGTATTGCAGAACGACGTCGGGCGACGGTTGGAGAATCTCTTCTGGAGAATTTGGGGGAATGACCGGATACAAGGGAACATCACAGGCTCAACAGTAGCGAGACTTTTCATGCACATCTCCAAAGGGAAGGGTTTCATAGAGAGTACACTTGTACAATCTCCTCGTAAATCGAAAGTGCCTTCCGCATCCCAACCTGGACGTGATGTCCGGGGACCTCCCACGCCGCCGTCGAGTCTTTTGTCCTCGCTTCAGCGAACTTCACCGTCGCGACTGGATCGACGATATGGCAAACCTGACTCACAGCAGCCCCTAGAAGCAGCACCAATGCCTCCCACAAACCAATCTCCATCATCTTCACTAGACAGGGCAAAAGCTGGATTTCCTCCTACAATACTGGAGACACCAAGGGGAAACCCGATGGCAGTGTCTAATCGGCTCGCGCCGGTAGCTGTTCCAGAGGAAAGCAGCGCTTCTTCTGCTAGCTTGGTAGTCGGGAACGCAATGCGGCTGCCTACCCCGCCATTGTCGAGGGGGCGAAAAGAGCCTACGCAAACAGTGAAACGGAAGAAGACAGCCTTTGTGGCAAGCACGGCGTCCAGCTCTCGTCGAAGACCCGCAGCCGTCAAACGGAAATCGTCACAGTCTTCGGCAAGTCAGACGCCGACACTGACGTTATCCCGCTCCCCGGCTTCTCGTACGAGAAACGAGTTCAGTTCAGATGAACGAGTGAAGATTCAACCCTCTATTGTTCTCGGTATGTAGTTATTGGTATAACTCTTTGATCTGTGGGGCGGACTATCCCGGGTCTCCCCTTAGCTGCATGTTCTTTCCGTGACTAGGACAGAAGAATACGGCATTGATGAATGCTAACCTTCCGCTTAGAATCAAGCACTAAAGAGCCATGTTTATTACACTCTAATAACGGGCCGGGCGTTGTTTCGGAAAAGGACAATCGCGCGCGAATTTCATATGGAAAGGCCGGTGGCTCTTCAACTGCGTTTCTGGAAAATAAGAAAAGCAAAGACGTTGCAGATGCTGAGGGGAATGCGATAGATGCGGGTCGGCTTGATCCTGGTGCGAATACGGATGCTGATGATCCTAACGGCGACTGGCTTGTGGATCGGGATTTCCGATCAAAGTTCGTAGACAAGAAGCGTCAGGAGAAGTTTTCGTTCTTTCTCGGACATCCTTCTACATCAAAAACCGGTCCCACGCTTGCGCAAAGCTCAATGGAAGCGACCGCCACTATAGACTCAGGCGAGGCGCCAAGCGCCAAAAGAACGACAAAGGGAAAGAAAGTCATCGTCGTGGATGACGTGGTGCCCCTAAAGGCCGGAGGGGTGACTGGTCCCGAAATAATAGAGGAAGAAGAGTCTTTTGCTTCACTTCCACGTACGAAAAGCCAGCTTACTTTTCTCTTGGAGAGAGACAGAGTAGTGAAGGCACAAGAGAACCAGAAGAATCGAAAGATCAGCTCATGACCTTAGCTCACAATGTTCGGCTCGTTTCATCGACTCGCATTGGTGTATAACGAACCAACATTTCTTTTTATCTCGACATGGGTTATTAGTATGCCTTCTGTCAACGTCTCTGGGATATGAGTCATTGACTGCTGGGAGATTACTGCATGGATGGCGGCGCCCTGGTTTTACCTGTTAGAGTATCTCGAAAATCCTTGGGACTAGCTTGCTGGGAAAACTCAGCAGAGGTTCTCTTTGCGAGGTGTATGTAAATTAAAAAGTGAATATATCTGCAAGCATTTTCAGGACTTTGACTAGTGTCACTGCACGTGACTAACAGTAGCGCTTGCGTACGTCGTCAGCCCTCCGCCCCTCAGACAAACACGTTTCATCTATCTTTTACCAACTTCTCAGCTTCAAATCATTCTTTAGCCTACAGCGAATACTGATTGAATCCGTTGATACCTTGATTAGTTAACGGCAATGTTCGGCCGATCTTTCGCTCTCGTTTCTGCCCTGGCGTTGACCGCCCAGGCATTTCTCATTCCAACCTCTGAATTCACAAAGACAACCACAACCAACATTCAAGAACAAGGTTCCCAAGCCTTGAAGATTACTTGTCCCGGCTGTCCTTTCGCAGAAACTGATGGGCCAGGTAAGGGCTTCTACTGGACCGCCAACAAGGAAAATGCCTTGGTAAGTCACTCGATATATCAGCAAAGGGGGTCTGAGGTTCTACTGGCATAATGTGCACGCCGCTAACTGTAGTATCCTTCAGGTCCTCAATTTCGCGGTCGATGATGCGAGCCAAACGCTGAAGCTCAATGGCGTCCCACTGTACCCTCTTGACATGGGCCCACAGCCTCTTTCAGCGCTTCAGGTTCCTCAGGACTCAGACCTCGCCACGCTGAGCAATGATACTTACGCTCGACTTCCCTTAAGCTACGAGATGAGCGTTACGCCAAAGGTGCAGGAAGGTGGTCACGAACTCCTGTCACTCTACTTTAGCATTATCGGTATCGAGGGGAGACCTGTTGTCGGTCTCGACGATTTGGAGATCACTGTGCTCAAAACTTCTGAGAACATCCTCCATATTGCCAAGATCGAACATAGGCCCAGCTCTGGCAAGTGCACTGCGTCCCCACTCCTGTGCAAGTGGAAGGCTATCATCGCCGCCAAGCTTGCTGGCATGAAGGCCTCAATCAAGGGAGGCTGCCATAAGTTCCGCCCTGGCCACAAGGCTAGTCCCCACAAGCCGGCTCCTAAGAAGCCACATACTGGAGCTCTTCCTTCCCACCACCACCAGAAGCCTCATGGCCATCACGGCCATCGCGTTCACTATGGTCTACGCAAGTTCTTCCATCAGCTCAAACATCTTCTCGTGCAACATCCTATTCTTGTTGGAATCGCCGCTGGTCTCTCTGCTGGTATGCTGGGCATGGTTTTCGGATCAGTCATTGTCTTGTTGATGAGGGCATTCAGCAGGAGTGGAAGCCGCGGTGCCTACTTGAGAGTGCAACAGGTTGAAGAGTTCCCAGGGGACAATATGGTCAAGAAGGAGCTTTTGAGTGATGAGGATTTGCCTCAGTACGAGGACCTCCCAGCTGCTGACAAGAAAGATGTCGGCAAGAACTAGAGGCCTCAAGTCTTGGCAGCTGCTTGCGTTCTCAGTGGAGGGGATGGGGGGTTTAGTTTTCGTGGGTAGATGGCTCTACGGCGGTGGGGTCTGTAGGAATGTGCTTACTATCTTGGCGTGTTTGGATTTCGGAATTGTCTTGGGATGGCAAGTGGTTCGTTTCAGTGGTTTCCCGCTCGCTCTCTTTACTTTGGTGATTTGTGTAGCTCGATAGCTTCATAGTGTCGGAGCACAGACAATCGAAATCAAGCTTTATCGATGATCATTACGGAACCACGCGTCGATGCTATATCCATTCAGACCGCCTGTCTCGCCGAGCTCTAGCCGATGGATTGATAAAAAGCGGAGGGCCGTAGGGCACACACATCGACATATCGGCATATCGTCGAAGCAGCCTTTCCGTTAGTTGGAAGATAGGACGCAGCCTTGGAAGAAACTCCCATCACGGAATGGGCGAAACACGCATGGCAATCATGTTTTCTCATGTTTCACTCATCGTGACAAACCCGAAACATATCGACATTAGACTTCTTGTGCTGCCCTTGAGTACTCTCCAAAGCAGGTGATTCTGTAAGATATGCCAAGTAAAGAAACACCATAACGTGGGGAAGAAAACGGGGCTTAGACCTATGCCGGACATTCGCACGTGCAGGACTTTGGGACCACTAGCTAGTCGAGGATGTATGTACACTACGCCCGACATACATGTACGCAGGATGTAGGTAAGTATCTTGATTTCCTTGCCCCCCGCTTCTTTCATACTCCGGAACATTTTTTATTTTTAGCAATTTGGCGTCAACGCCCTAACTGGTGCCGCTCTTTTACCATTTATTCTGCTCCATACAGCTTCACTCCATCCTTGAATTTAAGGTTACGAATAATCAAGCAGAGCAGAGGGAATCCGCCCTTCCGGAATAAACTCAAATCATAAATCATAGCATGTTCTCTCGCACGTGGGCATAGATGAGGTGTGACCTTCGTCGCCAGATTTCTCGATACTGATACGAGGCAAGCCAACGATTCCACACCCGGTCTCGCGATCTCGTCCGTAATAGGCCGATATATACCGATATGGCGCAGTGACGACCGCCCCCAACGGAAATGAGCAAGAAAACTAGTTCGTCTTGACTTTTCGCAACGAGAAGGCGGACGCCAAGCCACAAAACGGACGACGCATGTTTTTCCTTTTCGAGGATTCTTTTTTGCGAAAGTCGTTTCGGACTTGAGATTCTTATCCGGACTCGCCGAGAAGCCACAGCGGGGTTATTTTTGTAGGTCTTGCTGAACGAGGGCAAAACATTTGTGTATTCGTGGCCCAGAGAATCGTGTTGCGCGTACATACAACGGCGCGTTGAATGCAACGCACAGCATTAGCTCATTCGGTCCGTCAGCGAGAGGGGTTCGATGTCCAAAGCCTCTCCCTATGACTCCTTAGAGATTGACGCATCGGACCGCCGTCCGCCAACCCGGAATGGGACGTGTAGAGCAGTGTGGAGATAGTGTGGAACATATTGCTGTTTGTTGGTATCCGTGACGAGCCTGCCGAAGCCGTAGGCTCCCGGTGTTGGGATGGTATTGGGGTGCTTTCTCACGAGGCTAGGTCTTTGACAGAGGCATATGCAAGGGTCTTGGTCATGATTTGCTGCGCATTCCTTCGAGAACACTTCTACGATAGCGGGGCCACGCCCTATGGAAATTTTTGGGGCTGCTTACCCATGCTCCCCGATCACGATCTGTCAGAACAATCGAGCGGCTGTCCTGTGTGTTGTTTTTTAGGAGGAACTACCACTCCCCTGGAATCTGCTTTCCAGAGGTCCCGGTCGCAAATCGACCCGACGAACGTGGTCCCAAGGTGGGGCAATAGTCGTACACCCTCATTTAGGAGTACTGCGTAGTTTGGGATACAGACGGAGGCGGCCATTGATTGACCGGGTTTGCTATACGGCCAAGTGCCATTGTGTGGGACAGCGCGTTGTTTAGGCAAGGAAGTTTTGCGGGGGAAGGGTTCTCGAAGGAAAGTTCGTTGCTATACATAGCCAAACCCCAGTGACATTTCGCTTTTCGGCGAGACTTGCCAATGCACAAAAGCATCATCCTTGCATCATGCTGTGCCTGATGCCGCAGGAAATTCCACCACAGAACTGCCTTGAAGAGGGGCAAGATAAGAATTTTTTGGTTCGAATGATGATGAAGTGGGAGACGTTGTTCTCCACCTGCTGCCGCACGTCAACGGGAGAATCAGGAGGTGGCAGTTGCGCGTGCTTTCTGATCCTGCACGTTCCTGTCATCGCCGACGTGAAACAAGACAATCGAGAAACACAGCCTATGCGACGGTTAGGAAGGCGGTGTGGTGTGCGAGAAATGCGGGCCGACGATCTCGCGTCAGAGTCATTGGGTGGGTTGATCTATGGAATTAGAACATCTGTCTGCATGTTATACGTGAACGGCTATGGTAATGTAATGACTACGAAGCATGCCGAGCATGTACCCCAACCGGATACAGCGAGCGAGCAAGCGACTGTTGGTCGGAATGAGCGCCGAGCCGGCGCAGAAAAAGAGGTTGCAGTGCAGTGAGACAATCTGCCGGGGTTCAGAAAGGAAAAAAGACAAAGGCAAAAAAGAGGGTTGGTCGTAGGACAGCGGGTGTGGTGCTGAGCGCTGGATGCCTGGCTCGGTTTGTTGGCGGGTGTCTAGGTTGCTGGCTTTGGGGCTTGAATTGGCTGCTGAGTGATTGCCTTATGCCATCTTCTGCTGCCGCCCTAATGGCCGCGCAGAGCCCGATGCCCAACCCAACCCTGGCTCGGCCGACACCCAATTATGCTGACGACGCAGGCGGCCGTGTGTCAAAAGTGGTGTATGCGTGCGAGAGCTTGCCTAGGCACAATTCGTAGGCGTAACTTGTGCTGGAGAGCCACGCAAATCAAGGTTTGGCGCTGGCGTTTCCACGCAACGGTCTAAAGTTTACAAATATCGGACCTAGACCCGCGTCTCCTGGGATATATTTCGGCTTCAGTGGATATCATCTTCCATACGAACTAGCACATCTCCCGAAGCAATTCACACTTTATACACCGAGCCA
Source organism: Nothomitra cinnamomea (assembly GCA_022345685.2). Classification (NCBI taxonomy): domain Eukaryota; kingdom Fungi; phylum Ascomycota; class Geoglossomycetes; genus Nothomitra; species Nothomitra cinnamomea. The sequence goes on along the minus strand of JAJDMX020000139.1, from coordinate 37,628 downwards.
CTCTAGACACTCTATACTCTCCGCTTTATCACTCTACCTTACATACTACCTCGGGACACCTGCACAAAAAGACAACGTTACTCGTTCATGATCATCACGCCACCAACAGCTCTCAGTTCTCTGCGCCACCGCTCCAAGTCGGAACAATTCTTCAGACGAACACCCACTTCTCGCCCTACGGGATAGCTTCGAACTGGACAAAACTCACTACAAACGGAAAAATCTCATAAATCTCGATCATTTCCTGGTCCCTTACCCAAAATCCATTTGGTGTAACGAAACCGAACCCAAAGGCGCGTAGATCACCATGTACTCCTGCGTCAACTACGAACGAGGCTGCCGAGGCCGAGTCAACACCAACGGCGGGCGGTGCCCAGATTGCCTCGTAAGTCACTAGTCTACACTAGATCTCACTTCTTTCAATCTCTCTAACAATTGCCTTAGACCCTAAACCTCCGACGAACTTCACAATCCGCACTGGCTCTACCAATGCCCCACCCACGAGACTTCAAGCGGCCCGTCATAGACATGGCCCTCTTATTCCCGAACCAAACTGTCGCGGACTCGCGATAATCGCAGAAATCCCATTTTGTCCGGGGGGACTTTCCCTTTAAAAGATACACGAATCAAACGAACGAAAAGCTTTCTTCTCTGACGAGCTGCGATGTCACTCTACGACTTTAACTTTACACAGGGATATCAGGGGAGTTCCAAACGGCGTCAATTCTAAGCTATCTGTTTTCTGTGATTTGAATTTTGTTTTCTTGCATTTCATTGATACATAAAGAGAACATTGGGCTGAGCAACATATCATATCTCGGGATAGACTGGGTTTCCATTTCTTCAAACTTGCAAACATTCAATATCCGCTGCTACCTTTTGTTTCACCACTCTACCACATTCATACCCACGGTTCCGGCAAGGCAAGGCATTTTACGCAAATTTCTGGAGGCGATATTTACCATACCTGCCCTCTCACATTCGTGCCTCATCCGCTTGCATAACCGCGCTTTGTCCCTTCCGTTGACCCGTCCAACCCCGCCACCACTGTACTTCTACTTCTACATCTCTCTAATTCCCTTCCAGTCTATCATGCCATACCATACTATACCATACGCTCTAAACTGGGGCGCGGGCGCGGGCGCGGGGAACTCTAGTCTTCCATTTTTCATTCCTACCATGTCCAGTATTCAGTACGGTCTACACTCACGCACTTTTCGACGCATGTGAACGATGCTATGTCTCTATGTTATCTTCGTCACCAGCAGGTCTGGGAATGACGATGACGACGATCATGGACATTCTGTCCGTGCTTGCTCTCGAAAAACGGGTCGAGACCTAGTCCTGTACTTCCATCCAATCAAAAAAATTTAAATGCACAAAAAAAAATTCAACTAAAAGATCGCTTCGATCATGCAATGCAGACATCATCAAGCCCGTCTTTATGTGAACCTCACTCTATGCACAATTTAGAATTCCTACAAGTGCCATACTAACCAAAGATACGTACCTCGGTCGGCGCATAATTGTCTGAAAGACGATGCGATTTCCAGGGAGTGCCATGCGTAATTGCATCAGTGGCTGATGCAGGCTATCGGACAAGGGCATCGCAGCCCTAGTCTGTGTTCGGGGTGTGAAGCGGGCGATTGCGGTCCTCAACGACATACACTTGTGGAGTAGGTTAGGCGTTGGCAGAGGTGTGGTGGCTTCCCTTGCGAAAATGCACTTCCACAACTTTTTCGCACCGGCTTTGCCGTCGACCCGCCCCATGGCTTCATTGGGAAAAGTTTCAGAGAGCAGGATTTCTGCAACGCGTTTCTGTCTTTTCTCGGTGTCACTGTGATGCTAAAGAGGAGTCGCGACATGGATGTGGCAGAGGGGACTGGTCCGGAGCGAAAAGAGGCGTTCCGAGCTAGGATAAAGACAGGAATTCGGTGGTGATCTGTCTCTTGAAATGGCGTTGTGACCTGTCATACCTGCTCGGATGGCACCCGGGTTACTCACCCACTGCAGTTTACGCACACCTACCTGGGCAATGCGAAGTGCCCTGTGTGTATGGGAGTATACTCTATACACTTGGTATGTGTGTGTTGACGATCAACGCACGGCTGTCAAGTAAGGGTGAGGGTCGTGACTTGCTGCCTTAGCCTCTACATCTACTTCGGTGCCCCGGCAATTGCCGCACCAGCGCACCATGGTTTCATTAAACGTGCTGCGCATCGAATTTCGGATGTCATTGGCCTTGGCCGTCCCGTCTCCTCTTATCCTAGTGCGATGGATGGGAGTTACTGTTGCCTCGTCCCACTCGATCACTAAACACTGCAAGCCGCAACCCCAGTCTACTGTCGTGTGTGCTTTCTTGCTTTCTGAAACAAGCACACTAACGCGACGTAAGTACGGAGTAGCAAGCTTGTTTGGTGCAAACGCCTGGCTGCAATTAGTAGAATTACCGTCACTAACTCGTTAGTGCGCCTATGGTTGTCCCTTAGAGTTCTCCACGGTCAATCCCGATCCCCGACTCGTTAGAAAAGAAAAGGGACCAGAACATGAGGAGACTGGCGATGGCGAAATAACGCCTAGCAGAAAAGCCCTTAGTCAGTTTTCCGCGGGTCTTTCAACCACGAATATTCCAACTAACATTAATCGCATAGCTGCTTTTAATGCCACTTAGCTCCTTCTTTCTCCCCATGTCGCAACCTAGACGGCATTCACCGTCACATGGCAGCTCTAGCATCCCTTGTTGTTATCTCCTCCCTCCGGAAGGTGAGACGACTTGGAGTGTCACTTTGGACCATTTGACAACGCACCTTCCATCCCATCTAACTAGGCAGCAACTTTCCATCCTCCCTCTGCTTAGACCATGTTGGAATGATGCGACCGAGTGTGCTTGGTGTTGATTTCTTTTCCATAAGCGCTCATCTACCGAAATGGATTACCCTCACATATCCTCAACCCCGCCATAGTGTCGGATGCACGTTCCTCTTTCCGTGGGAGGATTGATAGGAATTGCCTCTGAAGGACTTGTATGAGTGGCCGTGCAACATTTCGAATGCTGGAGGTGATAATGGAGTTCCGTTAGTTTAGGTCGAAACAATAAATTATGCACTGGTACACTAAAGCAGGTAGATATAAATGCAATAGGACAATAGATACTGCATAGTTTCGTCACCATAAGAATGAGGGGTCAAAAGACATCTCGTCCATCCGTTTGCGAAATAATGGGGGCGTTTGCGTCGAAGAATTCCTTCTTAAATACGCGCCGAAATGCGGGAAAGAGGTTGGGAATTGTAGGTTTAAATAAATAGTACGCAGTAAGTAATCGATGAACACGCCTAGCGCAAGATCCTGCCGCTATGCCATCGTCAGCCCTACAGCTGTGGAGCCGGAAGCTCGACCCTTCTGCCAGCCGACACGCCTTGCCCGTCTTGGCAAGAAAGTCGCCAGCATGATCGTGAAGGATCGAGATGGGCGAGGGACCCTCGACAATTCTTAGGAGCTGCGTAGTACGATACTTGCAGGGAGCTGGTAAACCCGAGCAGCTGCGGCTCCACCATTGTACGATGTTGCCCATACTAGGTGCTTCGAGTTTTGTTATGCATTGTTCGATGCAGATGTTACCACTCTGTTCGTTTAGAAGTCAGCTTGTGTCCTTTAATATCTTTTCGGTGACCTTTTCTGCTTTTTGCGTGTTATTTGCATTCATTTCACGTTACACGGTGGCTAGTGTCCTGGGCCATGCGCGACAGCAAAGCGAGGAGCAGTCTGTAGCTTTCCCGTGAGCAGACGAATGCATCGAGAGCACCAAGCCGAGCTGCGAATGCATGATAGGGGAGAGGTGGGGCGGTCAGGCCAGATGCGGCAGCCTGTGGACGAGTCATACTCGAGATACGTCTCCCATATGAGGGCATTCAAGCAATCGCGGGAGCTGGCAGATAATTGACGCCCAATGACTAGCTCCAGGCAATTCAAATTCGTGCAGCGAGGATGGTGAAGTCATTCATGGAGATACTTGGCGCTGGAGTTGTTATCCGTGAGAACGCACTACTTTGGGGGAAGCGACGAGGTAACGCCCACATTTCCGTGCCGCAAAAAAGCATAAGGTCCTGTTATCTTATCTAGGCCGCTCCTACTGCGCTCGACTAGTTCACGATTAGTATCCTTTCTCTTGCTTAATCAACACCTACTGTGCAAACCCAGAACGCTATGACTCTTTGTGGGTGGGCCATTTGGATTCCCACTCTCGGGCCTGGAAGCCGCTCGGGTATGAATACTGTCCTATCTATTTACTGCCTAAGACTCTACACGATGCGGTAACGCGCCCACCTTAGGCGTGTTATTTGGATTTGTTGATGCCGCTGACTCGCTAACAAGAAAACGAAGGAGAAAAAGGGTATCAATTTAATAAAGCCCGGACCATCCACCATGCTCCAAAGCCTCCAACGACTATTGCGAGGAGAACCCCGTTGCCTGTCCAGGTCCACCCTAGATACGCAACCAAGCCTACGGCTACTTCCTTTTTTCGAGCTGAGACTCGCTTTTCTCGCCATGCTGGATCGATGGGAAATGGAGGACTCAAGCGCGGGTTGGCGTCCCCCACTGCGAGGGCGTCGGCAGGATCTGGGGTGGGCTCTAAAGGAACGGTGACGAAGAGAGCCACCGGGCGATGGTCTGACGATGGCATAACAGGCAGTGCCGTATACTTGCCTAGATGTATTTTCTCTCTATTGGCACCAGACCAAGGAGGCGGTTCGAGGAAGAGGATTCGATCGCACCAACTGGGCCACCGCCATTTCGCCCAGTTCCAGATGCCATGCTTATCGTCCGTAGAGTGTGGCTTGCTCGGATTCTGTATGTACTTGTATGTCGGAGGGAAACTGATGGGTGCCTCCTTTAGGCCATGGCATGTCTTTCCCTCACGCAATTCACGGGTCAGTTGGTCGTCTCGTAGGAGATGAGAAAAGTGACGAGGATCATTCTTATCATCTGTTGGCTGAGGAAACGTCGGCCAATCTTTCGGTTTAGGCCGGAAATTCTTAGAGCGGTAGTTTAGATCTCCGGCAAGGAACAAGTGGGATGTTGGGCCATATATCCCCTGGGCCATTCTCCCATCATCCTCCGTTCCGCCAGTCAAGAGAGGCTCTTCTTCTTCCCTTGAATCCAGCGATGGTGGTATACGTGGGATGACGAATGATCGAAGAAGCGATTCGTGGGTGGGCACAAAGACAAGTCGCCGTACCATAATTTCCCAATCCTCGTTCCTCCTCTGGCAGCGTTTCTCAAATGGTGTTAGATGAGCAGCAACAAATGTCATCTCCGCTGTATCACGACGCCGGTATTCCCGACCCTGACCCGTATTACTAGACACGGACAGCCGCACCCCAACAGCCCCCTTGTTGCCCATAGACCACAATCCCACACCCACACCAGCAACCTCTACCTGCCTTACAGCCTCTGCCCAGTCCTTCCTCGCAAACACCATTAACGCTGTCATACCGGTATTTTTAACAATGACGGGTGTATATGTACTTTCACTGCCTCTACCTAGCCTTGAGGAAGTAGCAATCTGTACGGCATAGCGGAAGTTCTCGAGGTACGGTGTTAGGAATCCTCCGCCAAGAAATGAGTAGCACAGTGGAGCGATTTCCTGTAGGGAAAGCACGAGAATATCTGGGAGGAAACAGTTGCTGCCTCGATCCGAGTCAGGTAAGGTGTCGAACAAGTGAGACGCAAAAGCGTTTGGATCAATGGGATTGCGGGCGCAGTTGAACGTGACGATATAGAGGCTTAGATTAGCCATTCTGGCGAATCTGGCCCTGCCGTGATCTTGATCTCTATCGTTCTTCGATATAATGTACTCTTCCTACAGTTGCTGGTACAAAGAAAATAGACCTCTCAACTGAGGTCACTGCCAAGTTGTTCCTCGTAGGTGGTTGGTTGTTTGGGGACTCGTCGTTGACTTGTAAGCGAGCGGTAAAGCGTCGTCATCCTGCAGAGGCCCGTTAGCGTACGAGGCACCAAGTACTCTGTACTTTTGATTTGTGTGAACAGCGAAACTTACAATTTGCCATAGTCCCAACACCTCACAGACCACTCAATCGGGATATCTAAGCTGTGGGACTATAGCTTAACAATAAGAGGCCGAAGTATCATGACCCAGGTGGGGTTCGCCTGGGCTATCAGTTGACAACGCATCGGCGGCGGGAAAAGCTTTACACGTCCTCAGCCCCGTAAATATGTTCTGCGACCATTAACACAAAGTTAGAGGTAGAACCAATGACGACTAAATATATTGATTATGGGACTGCGCCGTAACGCTTAGCCTCGATGATGTGGAACAGGGCTGGCGGAGACTTTCGCCATCGTGAAATTCACGGAACCGAATCGCCCTGACAAGGGGATTGGCGCATAGCACTACCAGGAAGCGATGCTTCGCGAAGATACTGCGTTCTCTGGAAAGGAGGGGATTTGCACGGAGTATATATACAGGTAACGTAGAGGGATGGAGTGCTTATTTGTGTGCTGGTACCCTGTAGTCTTCCACGTCAAGGACTCATGAGTGGCTGCAGTCCGATGTAGCGGAAGACGTCATCGACGAACCGAAAGGGGCGCTCAGGAGACACTATGCCACCAGGAAGGACAGGTAAAAAAATCTCGAAGGGTAGTGAGCAATCTGATACGGTTTGCGATACTCTGAGTAGGAGATTGAAGGGAAATCTGCAGAGTTGCGCGAGATTGGGAAGAAATGTGTGATTGCAAAGGGCGCCACAACAGCACATGAGGTCGGACAAAGGGAGGGCTTCTGCTACACCGCCCAAACCGCCATATGCAACACTGCCCAAGACTGACTTGATAGATTGACAGCAAAGCGTTGAGTCAACGATATCCAATATACTCCGCCTTTTCTGACCTTCTCCGCCTTATCTGCCTGCTTCTTTACCTCCGGCCTTCTGTCTAGCCGTTGTTCCTGCCTCTGTTGGTCTCCCGTGCCTAGCCAAGCACCTGCAGACTTGCGTCAGCCGCAGAGACTTTTCCATCGTCGCGCCAGAAGACCACGGAGTACACCCACCATTTTACTCAGGGTCAACCAATCCCAAACACAGCCGAAGCAAGTTTTACGCCGAGGTCCCGCCCAGGAATTTCAGCGCCTCTATATTTTAATTCCCCTCCCCGCCCGATTTAAGGATTAACATCCTTCGGTCATTTTCCATTTTACGGTTTTGACCACGAGCACTGCACCCCACCTTCGACTAGCTAAGCCTCGACCACCAACGCCCATCTCAACACAAACCCCAAAGTGAACGTGCACTAAACTTCGCGCGACCGTCACCGTCAGGAGATCCCGACAAGCCCAGGGTAGTCATTCGCACTTTGTCGTGTTTTCCGCACGAATCCCTCCATCGTCTTCAGCTTCGACATTTTATACATCTACGACCCCTCATTTCACCATGTCTCGACGCTACCCAGCTTCGGAGGGTTATACAGTCGTGGAAGAGCGGGAACGCGACTATTACCCCGACGGCTCCATCAATGAGCTTGATATAAACTACAGGCCTCGCCGTGAACCTGACTTTTTGCGTGAGGACTACGGTCGGACACAAGCTGGACCTCTTGTGGTAAGGGAGAGGGAGCGCGTAGTAAGAGATGAGCCGGTTATAATTGAAGAGCCAGCTGTGCACCGCGAGATTGTAACGCATCACCGCCACATTGACCATGGTGAGTCTTTTCTATTTTTCAGACGCGTTTTACGTCTTTTGTGGCCTTTCCTAGAACGCCAATATAAAGAGACGCCTACAACGAACATGATCTAACACCATGAACCCTTTTTCTACGGTTGCCCTCCCTTCTACATTTTGAAGATGAGGCAGAAGCTCGAAACCAATATCTTGTTTCAAGTTGCTTCCTCTCTTTGTGTGTTGGTTCATGCCGGTATTTGCCTGGCGCTTATTCCGCCCCTGAAGCTTTCGTTGGTGTTACATGCGGGGGCGTTGTTGGCAGTTGCATACTTTTGAACATCTACTGAGTACCCGAATATAGGAGTTGAACGAGCCCCTCTGCCACGACGTGGTTTCGAGGAGATCGATATCCGTCAACAGTGAGCTTCCCCCTTCAATCTTTCCCCACCACGTGCCTTCGTCAAGGTGTCCGTTACTGATATACTTTTCGGCTACCCTGACAGGCGGTTCTACGACGACGATGTCATATTCGACAGGCAGATGGGACGTCGGCGCCGGGACGATCGGATCCGCCGCCGCCGCTCCTTCGGAAACGGTCGGGGATTCTCCCGCTCAGATCTCGACCTCGCATCTGAAGCCGACTACCTCAACCGCCGTGCACAAGACCGCAGCTACCCGGGGGAAGCTTACAATGGAGTCACAAGGGACTGGACTATAGTTGACGTCCCTCCAGGTACGCAGCGTGTCCGGATGGACGGTGCAGGGGGTGCTGGCCAGGAGATTACCTGGCAGCGGTACAACGGTGTGCGTAGGTCAAAGTTTATAGCTCCAGGTGAGATATACGAAGATCGAGGAACTGGTCAAAGGTATATAGGTGGCCGGAATGGTGCGGGAGATATGTGGACGGAGATCACCAAGGATCTGGTGGTTAGAGAAGCTCTAGACGAGATGGGTTACGAATACGAGGAAACGGAGTATTTCTTCTACGCCCTCGAATACCTGCGATACGTAAGTCACCACTCTACATTTATCACAGGAACTATTTTCTAACACCCCAATAGGAAGACGTCCTCGAACTCGTTGAACTGACCGAAGAGATCCGCCGCGAACGCCGCGAACGCATCCGCGAAATCGAGTGGGAACGCGAAACACGCCGGCGACCCTGGGAGCTCGGCGGTGAGCGTATCGTCGAACGTGAGCGTGATATCGTCTATGATAGGAGGCCGCGAAGAGGGTATTGAGAGACTTGTTGATTTGGGTTCCGATGATTCCCTCCCTGATTTATAACGTGCGTTTCTATGTCGTTTCTTTCAGCGAGAGTGGGATGGAGCGAGCTCTGCACCGAGGTTGAGCTCCATGCGACTTTAGATAATCGACTGCTGCCATGGTTTGAACGAAGGCATTTTATGGACGCAAATTAACGATATCAATCACGAATCTGGAGACTACCTGTTTTGCTACTAGTTTGGGGATTGGGTTAGTGCTGTAGAATCCATGGCGGCATTTGTTGGTTGGATTGGGCTTCCTCTTTTTTCGAATGTTATGATATCTCATCTTCAACATCACCGTTATCTTCGTTTTCGTTGTGCCTAGGATAATAATGATTTACGAAATACGATCTTAGGCCTTAACTGCGCTATCTGTGTATGGCTTGTATTCCGACTCACGCCTGCAGCACCAAGAGATTACGGTGTTCATCAGCGCAAAGAGTGAAAGGAGGCGCTGACGTAAGACGCCACTGCTACGGTCAACTTTGGCAAGTATGGCTTTTCTATACTCTCCAACAACTAAGATAAGATATATAAGGTAATCTTTCAAATATGAAATTGGCATCTGTACGTCAAAAGAAGGGATTGTCATCTGCACGTGAGCAATAAATTCTTTTCAACAATACCAACCCAACATCAACAACCTAAAACAGCCACTCAACGAAATGGCGGTAGAACCACCCACCAAGTGCTTTGCCCTTGTGCTGTGCCTGCCAGGCCAAGAAGTCGTTCTCCCCGTCGCCAATGCGTTGTTTGCCCTCGAATAGGTCTGCGGTGTATGGCTTGACGCCCTTGGTCTTGCGGATGAACTTGTGGCCAAAGATCATGATGAGGTAGAGTAGAATTCCAAGGTAGCTAGTAATAAAGTTCTTATTGTCAAATTTGCCGTAGCCCTTTGGAGGTGATGCGCTGTAGACGAAGACGTTAAAGTTCTTGGAAACGGCAATTAGGCAGCACATAAACAGTGCACCGTAGCTTCCCCAGATTCCAAGTGGCGCGGTGTATGCTAGTTGGTCGTTGGTGATACCCTGACCTTTGCAGGCACGGACAAACCAGATATGCGAGGTAAGGATTGAAGTCCAGGTGAGAATACCAAAGATAGTGACCAAATTGGCGAAGTAGCCGAACACTACACTGGATTCACTCCTGATATTCATAAAGGCAAGAGCAAAGGAAGCCGAAAGACCGAGAGCGTAGACTGGAACCCCGCGTATGTCTGTGTGAGCCAGGATCCGAGGAGCTTTGCCATCAACCGCAAGACCGTAAATTGTACGAGATGCAATGTATAGATCTGTGCAGAAAACTCTTATTAGCATTGTCGTCGGACGCATTGACTGCTGAGTGGAGTACACTTACTAGAGTTGGAGGCAGAAAAGACGAAGAGGAGGATACATGCGTTGAGGAAGCCTGGAAGCACCTCAATGCCACTGACAACCAGGGCTGCTACAAAGGGACTCGCGCTGGCACTGGGTTGGCCAGCGCTTGTCCTCTTGTTGGCTTGAAGAAGTGCCGGGGAGTCGTATGGGATGACCGTGCCAAGCAGTAGTACCGACAGTACGTAGAAGAACAGGATCCGGTAAAAGGCCAATTTGATAGCACGAGGAATGGTCTTTCGTGGGTTTTGGACCTCGCCAACAGTTACACCAACCAATTCCGTGCCTAGATAAGCAAAGGTTGCCGTTACAAAGGTGAACCATACACCGAGAAAACGTCCGGCGTCACCACCTATGATGCCTTGTGTCAGACCGAATACTTGCAGGAACTAGAGAAGAACTCACCTATGAGGTATGTTTTAAATGCGCCAGGCTTCTTCCAGTATCTAAATCCTTTCCTGTCATAATCCAGGCCACCCCCGAGAGCGAGTACGAGTGATAGAATAATCAAAGCGACAATAACGGTGACCTTGATACTCGGGAGCCAGAACTCGAAGAGCCGAAGAACCGAATACCGAAGTAGTTGATTCATACTATAGTCACAAGGAAGACGGCTATGAACACCCTAGGGTTTACTTTTTCGCGTGGACACCAATATTGTATTACAAGTGCCGCAGCCGTCAGTTGAGGTGATGTACATACTTGAACCAGTATTTGCATATGTCTGTTAGAAGAAAAAATTACCGGCCGGAGAAGCGCCAACAGCGGTACCCACGTATAACCCAAGCTAAAGCCCAGTGCGGGATTTACAAAGCGACTAGCATATCCGGTAAAGCCTGACTCGATTGGCATCCACGACGCCATCTCCCCGAGGGCAGCCATAACCAAGAATACAACGGAACTGACAATGATGTATGAAACCAGAACTGCGCCTGGCCCAGCTCGAGAGAGAGCAGAGCCACTTCAACAGGAAATTAGAACAATATCCTTAATATATCCCCGTGCATAACCACATGCTAGAGACACTTACGTTCCAATAATCAAACCTGTCCCAATAGTGCCTCCAATAGCAATCATAGTAATGTGTCTGGATTTCAGGCCTCTGTGGAGATGCTCGCCAGCATACTTTTCGGGTGGTAAGACATGATGATCATTGTCTTCAGTCTTTACGGCGCCGTTGTCCGCCGAGTTGGACGAGTCGGAGTTCTTTCGTTTGAACATTGTTGCTGTGGTTAAAGGTAGCCCTGAGGTGCGAAGACTCGACTATCAATGGTTTCTCCGTCTAGCCTCGATCTATTAATGATGCCTCCGTCCAGCCGAATTGTTAATGGGCCCTGGTCCAGTTGTACTGGTAACGACTCCAATTCCAACAATATGGCTGGGTAGCTCTAGAGGGGGGACAACGTCTGCAATCTTATACATCGTTCGCCCTATTGCGCCAACCGCCCTTGGCTAGGGTTTGGATCTCGGCAGTTCGAGTAAATCCACACATCTTGCGTGAGAAACGTAAAAATGCTTGCAGGCCTGGGCAGAGCATTGCCTCCCGGCTCTTTTCTCGCGCGAGATTGAGCGCGGGCTGAATGCTAGCTAAGCAAAAGATTGGCCGAAAGAAAGTCTTTCTGACATGCACGTTGAATCAACACTCGTGTTGGGGTAGAGATACTGGAGATAGTGGAGTCGCCGAGCCTTCAGTAAACTGCAACGTTGACATGGTTTAAGACAACAGGGAATTAAAGCAACGAAAACGGCTAAGTAATTAATATGTGCGGACAAAGGCGTCGAGAAAGGCACACCCGTAAAGCCTTGTGCTTGATGCGTCCTGGGTGTCCAACATACTCTATAGTCTATTGAGTTGGCTAATGGCAGAGGGCTTTAAGTGAGACATTTTGTCATCTCCACGTCAATTCGTTAAGGCTGAGTATTTATGGATGTAATAGATCGCGAGCAAACTGAAACGAATCAGCAAAGGTGATGCCTGTCACTCCTTAAGAACCTGTGTAGCTGCTCGGAGTAAGATAGAGTCGAAAACAGAAGGCCCTTTTCAGGCTGAGCATACAAGCCACTGCCGAAGCCACCACCTTTCAATCGGGTCGCTGGCTTGTCCAATCGCGTCTGTCCCGCATCATTGATAAGACTTTCCGTGTCTGGATGTTGTACTCGAATTGGCAAGGCGGCGCATGGATGGTGGAGTTAGCCTTTGTCCAAGCTCCAGATTGTTTGTCTCCAAACATGTCGCTACACATGAATATGCAGTATGAAGTCCATGGATGCTTTGATTGTCTTTCAGAGTAGAGCTTGGTCCTGCCCCTACGGTTTTAGGCGTAGAGTACATGGTTAACGTTGAGGATGGAGCGAGCCAGGAAGGGAACCTTAGCCGTTTGAATTGTCTATCACGGGCCGAAACAGACATCTTAGTTAGCTCAATTTGCCTCAGATTCTCGAACTCGGTCTGAGGTTCATACTAAAGGGAATAAACCGTTTCAAGCAAGCGACAAGCAATTGATGACTAACGATCAGTAACGCGATTTAATAAAGCCCGACGTACGTAATCGCATGCTGCACCTGACAAACGCCCAGGTATCCAGTCCCAAGTCCCAATAGATATCTCGTAACTCTGGACGGACTCTTGTGAATTGCGTTAAGTCACCTGATTGGTTCGACCAATGGAGAGAAAAGTCGCCCCTCATTCTGCCCCTCCGAAGGCTCCGCTGTGACGTTTGGCATAGGATACGCGCAAAAACTTCTTTCCAGTCCCAAACCCAAAACCCAACAAAAAGTACAATATCCCAACGACCCTGCCTCTGCCAGCTTCACTGCAAACCAATCTTAATTGAACTCATCCTTGCTATCGTAGGCAATTGAACCATTTGCCCAACTCCAAACGTCATGTCGACCTCTCTAGATCAATTGAAAGTGACAGGGACGGTAAGTGTTACGTTTTCTAACTTATATCTTAAACTGCATTGGCGTTGTGCTATTCCTGCTGTTGTCCCCGACCTATTGGAGGCTAGATTAGTTTGTCTTGATCTAAAGGTGCTAACAAACACGCCATTGAATCTTCTTAGACCGTCGTCTCTGACTCTGGTGAGTAAATCTGACATATCGCTGCGTCGTTAATCCCAATGGCTAACTAACCCTAAAAGGCGATTTCGAGACTATCGGCAAATATAAGCCCCAGGATGCGACAACCAACCCATCCCTTATCCTAGCAGCCTCAAAGAAGCCCGGATATGCTAAGCTAATCGACGCTGCCGTTGAATACGGAAAAGGTCATGTTAGTATATTTTGCCAAGGCCCGCGGAGATTAGTGACCGGTGCCATAAGCTAACCACTCCGCGAACAGGCCAAGGATATCGATGACCAAGTCGAAGCTGCTCTTGATCGTCTGCTTGTCGAGTTCGGCAAAGAGATTTTGAAGATCGTCCCCGGGAAAGTCTCCACCGAGGTGGATGCCCGGTTTTCTTTCGATAAACAAGCCTCAATCGACAAAGCTCTCCACATCATTGAGGTATAGTAGATCACAAAGTGTCCACACCATTGATATAGGATGTTACGGCTGACAAGTCTCGGACAGCTTTACAAAGATTTGGGTATCGACAAGTCCCGAGTCCTCATTAAGCTAGCATCAACCTGGGAAGGTATCCAAGCTGCTAGAGAACTACAATCGAAACATGGGGTTAACTGCAACCTTACCCTTATGTTTTCTCTTGCCCAGGCTATTGCAGGTGCTGAAGCTGGCGCATTCCTCATCTCTCCATTCGTTGGCCGCATTCTAGATTGGTATAAGAATGCAATGAAGAAGGATTACGCCCCTCACGAAGACCCTGGTGTGAAGTCCGTCCAGGCTATTTTCGACTACTACAAGAAGTACGGCTACAGCACCATCGTCATGGGAGCTAGTTTCCGAAATGTCGGCGAAATCTTCGAGCTAGCCGGGTGTGACTATCTGACTATCGCGGTTGGTTGATACGATCCCCTTGAATAACACCAGGACTGATTTAGTGGTATAGCCCAATCTCCTTGAGGAATTACTGAATTCCGATGCACCTGTCCCTAAAAAGCTCGACGCTGAGGCAGCAAAGGCCAAGGATATTCCCAAGAAGTCGTACATTAATGACGAACCTCTCTTCCGCTTCGATTTTAACGAGGACCAAATGGCTGTGGAGAAGTTGCGGGAAGGTATCTCGAAATTCGCTGGGGACGCTGTCACTTTGAAGGACATCCTTAGGCAGAAGATTCAAGCATAAGTGGGTTAAAGTTGCCAGAATTGCATTGTGGTGGATAGGTGGCTGTTCGATGACTTGAAAATTGCTTCATATGTTGCTTGAGCGCCTTAAAATACCTAGGCGATCAGTTGGCGGATACAAATTGCTCTGCCTTTGAGATAGGACATAACATAGCCCAACGCCAATAAAATGTATATTCGCAGTGAGCCTCGTACAATATTACAATATAAGTGTCACAGAGCCCACGGGGGGACAGATCAGTGAAGGTGAACCTTAGCTGTTCAGGCATTCAATATTTCCACCGCAGCTGTTGGCCACAAGATGAATGTGCCCCAGTAAGCTTTAGCCGACCCCTTTACTGAGTAGTAGATCGATATGTTCCTCGAATTGATTTCTCAAAAATAGTACTTTTTGCCCCGGACACCTTGTCCTACCTAAGCCACAAACCCCCAGTACCGTCCGCAAATTCGAAGTTCGAAAGGGTTATTTAGAATCATCGTACCCCTCGGGCACCCCCCGCGGACCCGTGGGTACTTCTCAATATTAGCAATCCGCCGAGCTATCATCTAACAGAACAGCAATACATACTAGGGTAGGTCAAAGGAACTGGCTCCGGATCGACATATCCACGCCACCTCCTTATTGGGGGCACTGTGACGACCATGACAGGTCCAATACATCCGATGACAATCGAGTAGAATATGGCGGGTTTAGCGTGCGCTGCCCATCGCATGTACGTTATGGGCGTCGACCAGAAGCGTGGAGTTGACATTTCAGATAGCCTTTGTGACAGGAAGACCAATTGGCGCGAGCGATGTAGAGACGGACGAGTTAAGGTATGCGTGTAACTATCGAACGAAGTATCGTTATGGACGGGCCGAGTGCTACCATGAGGTCACGTGCTGTATGCATAGGGCAACGCACAGAAAGCGCTTGCGCAACCGAATGCACACGTTGCCGTTTAAAGCTCGAAGCTCTGAAGCAATCTCGAATTATCCGCCTCATTGAACATCCACGATGCGTTGGTTGTTGTTCTCTGTTATTTGTGCACTGTTAAGTGTGGTGCGAGCCGTGAGCACCAAGGGTAACCAGTTATTGGTGGTACTAGAAGAAGCTTCTGAGAAGGATCTGTATTCGAAGTTCTGGGGAGACCTCGAGGGTATGGTTCAATTACTTGATTGCTTCAGTCCTAAGGCGGATATCTGCAGCTTTCACGATTGGGACTTTTTGGGCTGCGCTAATACAGTGGAATTATAGAACGAGGATTCAAGCTATCTTTCGAGTCCCCAAGAAATGAGGAGCTCGCGCTGTCCCAGTATGGCGAACGACTTTACGACCATCTCATCCTCTTCCCGACCAAGTCAAAAGGTTCGTCCCGACTCTTTGAATTTGCTTTCTGTTCAACTAACCATGTTTGCCCCCTAGGCCTTGGCCCCTCACTAACGCCTACCGCACTCCTCAACTTCCTCAATTCCGAGGGCAACATTTTGTTAGTCCTTTCCACCGACCACCCTACGCCGTCCGCCATAAACTCTCTCCTTCTCGAACTCGACATCCACCTCCCGCCGTCCCGCTCATCTCTTGTTGTTGACCACTTCAACTACGACCTACTATCCGCCAGTGAGAAACATGACGTTGTCCTTCTGCCCCGCCCCGATGCCCTCCGTGAAGACGTCAAGAACTACTTCCGCGGCGAGGGCAAAGGAGGTGAGGTCATCGCCTTCCCTCGAGGCGTGGGCCAATCCCTAGGAAACGACAGCCCACTCCTCGCGCCAGTCTTACGAGCCCCCAGAACTGCCTACTCCTACAGCACTAAGGACGAAACCGAAGTAGTCGAGGATCTCTTTGCGTCTGGTCAGCAACTCAGCCTCGTCACGACCTTCCAAGCTCGCAACAACGCCCGCTTCACCGTCATTGGGTCTGCGGAGATGCTTTCAGACAAGTGGTTCGACGCCAAAGTGAAACGCTCGCTGGGCGAGCGCGGCGCCGGGAAAAACGCAAAGGAGACCAAGACGTCGAACCGCGCCTTCGCGAAGGAGATCTCTGGATGGACATTCTCCGAAATTGGTGTGCTAAAGGTCGGGAATGTTGTCCACTACCTGAACCAGACCAAGGACGGCGTTGAACTCAACCCGAAAATCTACCGCGTCAAGAACGACATTGTAAGTTTCCCTCATCACTTCAGGAAGCTCATGGCCCTAACCTTTCCAGGTCTTCATGATCGAACTCTCCGAACACAACTGGGACCATCTAACACCCTTCGTCCTTCCACCAGGCGACGCAGTCCAATTAGAAGTAACAATGCTCTCCCCCTTCCACCGGCTCACCCTCTCCCCAATTTCTAAATCCCGCAACCACACAGTCTTCAGAACCTCCCTTACCCTCCCAGACCAACACGGCATCTTCGCCTTCCGTGTCAACTATAAAAGGCCATTTTTGAGCAATGTAGATGAGAAGAAGACGGTTACTGTCAGGCATTTTGCACACGATGAATATCCGAGGAGTTGGGCGATTAGTGGTGGGTGGGTTTGGATTGCGGGGGTCTGGGGGACGGCGGCCGGGTGGGTGGCTTTTATTGCAGTCTGGCTGTGGAGTGCGCCGCCGAAGAGGGTGGCGGGTGGGAAGAAGACGCAGTAATAGCTTAAATGGGGTGGTAGATTAATTTTTATCTACTACTATGAGTGTATTCGCTTTCCAATTTACATGACCCTGTCTACTGTAGAATAGAGAACTTAAATAAAAGTAAAATTCTGTATGGGTATGCAAATTAACCATCCCAATGTCCTTTCTGATGATACACTGGTCGTATACATTATATATATCATGATCGATTTGTTCATTTTCATGCTCCCTCTCTACCTCTCCTTCCTTTGCCGTATCGACCCCTTCCCCTTTAGATCTTCATCGGCAACACCCCGACTGATAACCCCCCCAACTGGCCTCGCCATCCCCAAGCTAATACCCTCACTCCCAAACCCCGGCCTAGCCGCCGCCGAATCATGCGACGATGAAATCGACGCCGCCTTCGTTCTCCTCTTCGTCTCAGCCAAAACGCGAGATGGGAGGGCGGGTGTCTGGGGCGGCGACGAAGATTCGTTCTCCGAGATGGATTTCGGCGAGGATGCGCGGTCAATAACGTTCTGGAGGGCTATTTGGCCGAATGTGGCAGAACGCGGGCTAGAGTGGCCTGCGGGGCGTTTGCCCTTCCCGTTTCTCAGACTATCTTCGACGCTTGAATTTGTTCCGCCTTTTCCCTCTCCAGGGGCGGCGCGTTCGTCTTCGGAGTAAGAAGGGGGTTGTGCGGTTAGGGAGCCGTAGCGGGAAGTGCGGAAGACTGTTGGTTTTTCTTTCGGGTGGGATGGGTCGGAGTAGGATTCCAAGGCGTCGAAGACATAGGGGAAGACTAACTTGTCAACGTCATTGCCCCAGAGGAAGTCCAAGTGCTCGAAGTGCAGGATCTAAATAGTCCATCAGATACCTATGGTTATGAGACTTGTTTTAAAGGGTCACACCTCTTGAGCGATTGTGTGCTTTGGAAGCTCCTTCAGCATGACTTCAATATCCACCAAACTGTCGCTTCCGCCATACAGGAGCACAATTGGCGTCTTAATATTCCTCGTTGGAAATTTTGCAACCTTGTAGTACTTTGCACCCCTTCCAGTCGTAAGAGGAGCTGCGACATCATCATCGTACATCTGAAAACTCCGATTACGAATTATTTGAAACCAATGAACTACAGACTTCGTAGATGTAAACGAATATAGGTGGGGGTACGCCGCAAGTTTCTGCTGGGGCGAGATGTTGCATCCTGTCCAGTTGAAAAGGAAAACGAGAGACATATCTATGATGCGAACGAAAAGTGGTGGGTAAAGGAGTGCTTGCCACATTGTAGCAGAGCTGAGAATACTTCTCCGGCCAAAGGCAAGGAATATCACCTCAGGTGACGCTTTGATTAGCGAGTCAACAATTCCATTAGAAAGCCCGGCGGGTGACATTGCAGGAGCTAGAGCGATAAAGACGTCAACCTTGTCGTTGAGCGTAGGGTGGATAGAGAGTGTAGCGAAGGCCTGCGCGGTGCCCTGAGAAAATCCAATATAAGAGAGGGATGGCTGACTCGTGGTAGAGAGAATATAGGAGATGCTGTCAGGGATATCATGGAAAGCGAATTCGTCCATAGAGAAGTCCCAGAACGCGAGGGATGTGGGAGAGTGGTGGATGGACTTCTTCGAATATTTGTTTCCACGATTGTTCCCTAGCTATAGTCCCATATCGTCAGCTAGTCCCTGCCAACCATATCTTCCGCAGCTTACCCAAACATCATAGCCCTTTTCCACTAGCATGAAAGGTAGACAGCGTTCCTTCTCCGTCAAGCAAATCCACACCTCGCTGTTCATAAGAAGGCCTTCAATACGTTAGCTTTTCTCCAAGTCGAAAACCGTCGGACTAGCAACCATGATGCAGATAAACCACCGGCTTCTTAATACTATCAGGTCCACTATTCACCCTCGATCCCTCCTCTCCTCTCTTCCATCCCAACCGGTGCACGCCCAGCAAATACCCATCTCCAGTCTGGACAATATGTTCCTCAGCATAATATTCGAACAAGGCACAAAGATCGACGAAATCCGAAGCATCCTGGATTGCATTCACTACGCCTGTAGGTCTATCAGTAAAGGAAGATCCATACGGCTACTTCAAAGATGCCCAAACATACGGTTCTTTGAGCTCCTCGACTTGGTCGGTGGGGAAAGGCGATTGAAAAGATTCCTTGACCCATTGTAACAAAAGCGGATAATAGGCTGGGCTATTCAGACTCATCAGCAGCCTCACATGGTAGCTTAAAGCTCGGGCAGCCCACATACGAAGAGCAAGAGTAACGACTCGAATAAACACCTCCAACCCGATCAACACGAACGAGCCGACCAAGGCCAGGTACTCATGTCTACGGACCGGCATCGTATTGTCAGTCTCAGAGTCATAGTTCATGTTCCAGCCAGGCTCGTGGTTCCTGTCCGACGTTTCTGGGGTAGGCCCTGAACGGGAAGGAGCGAGGGGCAGGGTGACTTGCGTACAGGAATAGGCGTCCAATAAAGGGTACTCGAGGCATGTTCGTCTATCTATCTGGTTCGCGTGGGGTACGGGGAAGGAGCGGACGAGAGGAGCAATCCAACAATAGGGACTCGGAGAATTGATTGGTATACGAAGGTTCCTGGATATACGAGTTCGTGGGGCAGAGTAAAGATAGGTCATGCAATAGGATCGGTATATTCAACAGCGATAACAGGGTGGAGGGCGCGGGCGTAATCGTGGGCCCATTCTCAACAGATTTTACTCTGTGGTTAAGCAAGCCGTCATTCGCTCTATGACAATTGGTGAGCAGACGGTCTATTGTAAAAAGGCTGGTAAGCTTGACAATAAGAATGTCCGTGTACAATATCTACAATGCCGCCACAATAGATACAAGATTGTGTATCGTTTGTGAATGACGACTGACATGTGATATTTACATAAGTTTTGCACAAAGGGTTCAACGTGGCACGATATGCTTGCATAACTTCATAACCCTACGCGGTCTTTGTCTCCGATATTTTGACGCCGCTTCTTGCGCCAAAAAGAATCGCAAACCGAAACGATGACGACAGGACGATAGCCAGAAAACCCAGAACAATTATTCTAACTCGTACCCCAATTTAAGTGTAACAGGGCCAATAGTTCAGTATGCCCAGCTCCTGTCAGGACATCCGTAAGCTGTCTTTGTATCTCCCACGCCCAGAACGGCTTCCCCCCTCATCCCGCCGAGTCTTCCTCAATCAATCCTAACTGTCCTGAAACCCACTGACATCCTAACCAACCCCCACAGGCGCCGCCCTCGCCGAATGCCTCCAAAACTCCGACTGCATTCTAATTGAACGACACACCCCAGCCGAGTGCCTGCGTCCCCCGCTCGTCGAAACACTTCCCACGAAATGTCAACAGCTGAAACACGGCTACGGCCAGTGCAAGCGTGGCATGGTCGACATGCGGAAACGGTTTCGGGGAAACCAGCCGATTGCTGTATCTAAGGAGTTGGAGTGTGAGAAACCCGGTGGTGGGGGGCAATTGTATGCTGGGAGGCCTGCGTTTGGGAGGGTTGGGGAGACGGATGGGAGAGAGGATGAGAAGACGAGTGGGGCAGGGGAGGTGAGGTGAGGTAATGAAAAGGGAGATGGTGGGGAGGGAGCATGTCGGCCGAGGCGTTTGGGGGGTCTACCTGCTTTGGGGGTGGTGCATCTGCGGGAAGGGAAGAAAGACAGATCGCAGGGCGGGTGTAAAGACGGTTTTGGCATTCATGTGGTCCTCGCAGCAAGTAAACATCCCAGCTCGGGCTGTCTAGTGTATTTGAAGCTAGAGCATAGAGAGCAGCATTGTTGTGGAGTCTGAGCATAACTCCATTTCGAACCTGTTACTTAAGTGATTGCATGCATGAGTTCATATCTACAAGATCTTTGTGGTCCATTTTCCATTACAAGGAATGCTCCTGCATCTAAAGTTCAAATCGGGTTGACTTTTCCTTAATGGGTTTCATGGCAGGTTGCAACAAAAATTGACGTACCCTCATTTCATTGCTCTGGCTCCTCTGGGGCTTTGTCCTTCCAAACCGTCCTTAGGCGGAAGGAAAATATTGGGTGGCCGCTCATGGTCGGGCCTATTCTAGGACTTGGTGGAAACTTACCCCGAGACCTAGCCGCGAATGTGTCCATGCCCGGTCAAAAGGTTGGCTCAAACTGGACTAAATTGGCTCTGTAATGAAATACTGCAGGTATTTCGTCAAGGCCAAGAAGGAATGGAGCCCGGTTGTGGAGGTCTGGAGCGGTGTGAAAATGCCTCATTACCTTTAATTTTCGAAGTTCCGGGGTGCAGGCGAACCCAAAACCAAATCAGGGATCAAGTAGGTCTGTTGTGGTGCGGACGATGACTTTGTATAAGGTATATCAGCCCCCTAAAAAAGATAAGAGTGACAGCGGCATATCTACATATAATGAAAAAATCGGGTGGAAAATGGAGGTTGAAGTTGCCGTGCCTGTCTGAATATCTCTCACGGGGAAATTAACCAAGATGACTTGAGTGATGCTGACGTCCGCGGAGCAACACAATCCCCAAACCTTTAGGCAGGCAGTACATGACTTTCACAAAGGGAAAAATGGGATACAAAATCCGAGGTCATGAGCCTGTCAATGGATGAACGCAGGTAGACTGCTAGATCCACTGGTTTGCGCACGCGAGAGGCCCATGAGATCCGTAAATGCTTAGTCTACTCCATAAGAGTCATCCGGGGTGGTATGGTAAGATCCGCCAGCGGCGGGGAAAGGGTCCATTCTGTCTACTGCCATGCGCGGAATGATGATGCTGGATAGAATGACGAAATACGGCCAACCAGGCTAAGAGTGGGGCAGCCAATAATGGGTATCCAAGGGTGACAGCTCGGACGGCCTTCCTAGGATTTTTATGATGTAGGTATGTCCTGGGCACTGAATCGATGCCAGCTGGCAAACCTCCTTTAGGAATCCCAACGGAAAGGTTGATATGAATAGAAAGTTGCAAAGCAATGAGAATCCTTGATGGCGCGCTTCGTCAAGTGAGAGCTTCGTGAGGACGTATAAGCATGGAAACAGCACTTTGAACACCTTTATTCAGTGGCCCAAACCGGCGAAGACGACCATCTGAGTAGACCAGCCACTTCTGGAGGAACGTTTCCATGCCACATCACTAGTGAGGGTAGTTGTAGCCACCACGCCCGAATGGATCCCTTGGTTGGTAGTTTGTTGGTGGTGGTTGAGTACTCCTTGTCCCCGGTGGATAAGCGGCAGAGTCTCCTTGGTTACTATCGTAATCTCCCCTTGGAGCATCACCATAAGGAGGGTAAGCTCTTGGCTGTCCCGGTGTATAGTTGGCTCCTGGGGTATATGAATAGCCGGGTGCTGCGGCCTGTTGGTATTGGCTGCCGCCTTGTTGCGTGTAATACTGGCCAGGGGCCTGGTCATATTGAGGTTGCTGCGGTTGTTGTTGTTGTTGCTGAGTAGCGACGTATACAGGACCAGGTGGTACTCCTCCTTCAGAGGGACCATAGTACTGTCGAGACTGATGCGTGGTCGACGTACGATAAGGCACTGTGTGCGTTAGAACCATGCATGTTTTGGCGGTGTGATGCGATCTCTGTACCTGGATTGTAACCTCTTGCTTCTCCTTCCCGCTTTTCGGCTTCCCATCTCTGAGAATCTGCCTTCAAGTCCGCAATCATTGCCTGGATAGAACCGGTAAGTTAGCAACTCTTGCCAATACCTTTTTGGGGATGATGGTGGCTAACTGATGTCAGGTTGCGGTAAGCCGTAAGGAAATACCCTTCTCTCCCCTAAAATCGCAGGTCAGTTGCCGCAGAAAGAGCCACAATATGGTTTAAAGACAGGCGGACCTGATAGTTGCCAGGTCTAACAAGAGCGTCGTTGCCCAAGTACCGGCAAATATCAGCCTGGATGACTTCTCTTGAAATACCCTCTCCGGGAATAAAATACTGGTTTGTTCGTTGAGCCATGACGTTAGGATAGTTTAACGCGGAACAGAGACAGAGGGTCCAGCACGGGAGGAAGAGACACCACGGAGGGTAGGGCCAGATAAGGGACTTTATCAAACACGCAAGTTAAAAAATGCCGCGCCCCTCTAGGAATAGTTGAAATGCACAGGAAAAGGCCTTGGGAAAGAATAGGGAATTTAAGGGTGACGGAATCCTAAATTGGTCGCAGACAAGTTTACGGAGTATGGAAGGCGAAGAAAGGACGAGAGTGTGTGCGGGGTAAGGGTAGTTCAAGTATGACACGAAGTGGTAAGGATGAGGATTTGCAGAGTCGAAGGGAAAATGCAAGGGTTGGTTACTCTTGGAGGTGCTCCTGTCCAAGACTCAGCTGGTGGGTGACAGTAGTCAGTCAGCTGTATTAGCACGAGACGAGGGTGTGCGTAACAGGCATGACTTGAGACTCATCTGTGGTGGGTGCGTGGGGCTGGGCTGGCGGCTTTTTGCTGCTAAAGGGAGAGCGGAGACCTTCGGCTGGTGGCAGTACAGTTAGGCACAATTACACCTTCAGCGCAGTATGTAAAAGCGAGTCAGGGCCGTTCCTTGAGGCTCCCAACGTAAAACAATGCCACACTCCGGCGTCGATCGTTTAGGTTGCTGTTCAAGGATGCGTCTAGCCAAGCAGCCGCAGTGTCTGTGAGCATGTGGTCCGAGGCAACAGCAGCCCCACCACCCCCAACCGGACTAGAGCCACACCACCCCAACCGGTCAGGGAATAAACCGATCAAGAAAATGCCAGAATTCGATAAAAGAGACCCGACCTATCCGAGCAGCCTTTTTGAGTTCCTTCGGTCCGTTTAGCATATGAATAGACACCAAACGCGGACGCAGACGAATCTGGTACGATACATGAGCGACAAGTTCTGTCGCCACCAGGGGAGTCTGCCAGGAGGTACTAGGTTGGTGGGCGATTGGGCGACCGCATTCGGGGAATGTCGGCAGTACATCCCGTGAGAGTGGAGCAGGCTGTCATTTGCAAGATTGTGCACGGCTAGGTTACTGCGGAAGAAAGTCTACTAAGACTGAGCGCAAGGCGCGCGTTGGGTATCAGTGCATTTTGATGGCGCGAGGCCGCAGTCAGCCTGATTGGCACTAGTGGCGAACCCCAGATGCCTTACCACCTCCGTCGAACAAAAACCACCACCATTGATAAATATTACAGCACTCGTGCAGTCTTTACATTCTCCTTACTACACTTTTCATACTTTATTAACTCACTTGCGGCCACACCAGTTTATGCAACTACTCAAAGTCGAATCGCGGCATCGATACTCCATAACCCGGCATGTGGTTGCTTGTAAGCGAATGGCGTCGAGGCCTCGTGCTTTACTGCAGTAGAACCGGGCCCTTAATATACAGTGCATTCTCGAATAGCAAAGACAAAATGCAGACCCGCTAGGGTATGCAAGCTCCCCCACGTTGTGGATGGGTTTGATAGGTGCCACTTGGAGTTGCATGTAGGAACCTCATGCGGCGAGGTTATCGAGATCTAGAGATACTTCGATTTTGGCAGCCGGCGCGGCCTTCGAAACATCCTTAAGCCCGAAAGAATGGCATGCTCGCTGGATTGCGTGCTAAATTCGGTCTCTTGTCATTTTTTTTTTGATTGATACGACAAAAAGAAACGTCCATGCTCAAGCACTTCTCTGCACGGACTGTAATTTGTCGAAGGCACCTCCTTTTAGGGGCCTCCTCTTCTCCCGCTGTCACCAGAACTCTGGGAGTCTCAGCATCTTGAACAGCGAGGAGACAGCGAGCTTCCACAGAGGGATGGATGAACGGACGGTAACACTATGTCACCGCTTGAATTGCAAGATGCTCTGGCTCTTGTCCACCTTGCTACTAGCGTTCGTAGGTTCTTTCGACTTTGTATGTCCGGTCTTACTATCAGTTGGCGTGTGATTATTTGGGCCATGTGCTCCTGGAGACAAACGTTGTGATACCTTCATCGTTGGCCGAGGCCTGTCGCTAGCATGGAGCTCTTTGGCGAAATGCCAGTCTTCATGCTCCTGTTTCTCATTGACTGGAAACGCTTTGCTGCAGCGGTTGCAGGTGAATGAAGTTATAGATTGCTGACGCAGCTGTGGCCCGCCATCTACTTGAGACGAATGGTCCTGTATATCTCTAGCAAAGTTGGCCATCTTCTGCTGAAAGTGCGGAGTCTGTACCTCGGTTTCTCCGAGCATGGTTTCTAAACCGTCGAGGTCCTCCTTTTCGACCAGCAGATCTTCCTGAGCACCAAAATTACTTTCAGACACTGCTGCTTCTTCATCCTTCTGGATAAGGAATCTCTGAATCCCTCCAGTATCAAGCTTCCGTTTCTTCTTGGACCTTCCGCTGGCGTCAGTAGCCACTTGTTCCTCGACTTTACTAGCATGAAGTGCCCTGGCCTCTTCTCCCTTTAGGAGAAATGCTCCGATACCCTTGTTCCCAGTGACGCCGTCTTCAAACCCACTGACGCTGAGCATGAGGTTAACGCAAGGCCAAGCATTGCCTTCTGAGACCACCTGGTTCAAAAGAGATTTGGCAAGATCAAAAAGAAGAATCTCGTCAATAACTTTACCCATGGGTATGGATATCTGCCGACTCTTGGTCTGTCCACCATGCCGATGGTGAAGATTGATTGTTTTCGGTCTCCTTTTGTTTTCCAGTATGCCTTCTTCAATAAGCCTCGAAAATATATCAGCAACAAATATTCGCAGCCAGCGTACACCCTGTCCGAATGAATTGATATATGGGCGGAAGGACTTTGCAGAGAGCATGGACTTGATCTGTGTACGAGGATTGACCTCACTTGTATCAATGCCACGAATGACATTGTAGACCCATGTGCCCGTGTCGTCTCCCATTCTGGTCTTTATTTGATCTAGAGACACACCCAAAATGTCCTTCACAGTATCCGTTCCAAAAGTAGCAACCAATTGATCACCTAATTTGCCGCCTAGATTACGGATCTTTGTAAACTTGAATCCAGATAGGAACTGTTGAATTGTTCGATTACGTACGATGGTCTGCTGGTTCGGCTTTCGGTGCGCTGAGCCTAGCTTTGCAAGCATCTTGTTGTGCGCGACACCCGCAGAACAAGTATACTTCAGCTTTGCTCTTATTGCGCCACGCACTGACCTAACAATCTCAGAGCCAAGAAACATAGCGACATCGTCCCAGTCGGGGTTGTCAAGCTCCGTTTCCTCCGGGTCTAGATCGACAAGAGCATCTGTGCTCCAGTCCCAAACCGACGCCGGTGGGCGAGGTAGGTATTCCGTCGGATCATCATAAGGAGGGGGTGAATCCAGCTCAGGATACCGCTCAAGCAGAAGAGAATGAACTTGAGAGGAGAGGTCAAGGAAAACTTCGTCTATACCAGCCTTCTCAACCTTCTGTATCGGTTGAGGAGGAAGTGTTTCCCTGATGACAGCCAGAATTTTCTGTGATTCTTGACGATAGGGGTCGAGGGACACCTTATGAGTTGCAATATGCTTCGGAGCATCCTTATGGTATGCCCACTTTTCGTCCCCTTCCCTCCATGTTGCCACATGCTGCATGACTAGATCCGGACAAGTTTTCTTTGCTTCTGTAACCGTGACATGGCGGTTAAGCCCGAACTTCCGTGCAGCATAATTAATCGCTATGAGGCCTTGCCATTGCTGCACAGCCAGAGGTTGATCTTCAGGAAGATCAAGTCGTATGCTCTCACACTGTGCGTAGAAGGCGTCGAGATCAACGTGGGCGATGACACGTAGAGGGCAACTCGTAGAGGACGAGTGCAGCTGCGAGAGATTCTTGTATGTAAAACGTGATTTCCGGCCTCGGGAAGAACCAGGATCGAGCGCCAGAGGTGAGGACGAGACGAAAGGTTGAGAGGATGACATAGTTTAATTAACCATGAGGTTTTGCATGCACTTCGTCCTGTCCCGCGAGCATTATACTGGATTCCTTTTCAAATTACCAGGTTCGAAGACCTAGGAAGTGGGCAGCAGTTCGTCAGCACTGTATTTATCCACAAAATGCTTATTATGTGCCAGAGTATGTTTATTACCACGCCACTACCAGATCCACACATTCATGAATTGGTTATAGACGTTACACAGACCAGCTTTGTCTGATAAAGAAACAGTTGCTTCACCAGTCTACGTACTCACTCACAGCGAAATGTTGGTTCCCAGAAGTCGCACAGGATGCGTTATTAGATGTAGCATACGAGGCACAGAGGCACTTGTATGAGTCGTTGATAGATAGTTTGTCAGGAACAACACTTATCTGATACACTTCGTTATTCACACGTGATCACGCTCCATCGTCACGTTCTAGGGCTGGATCCTCTATATTGTGGCTTGTATTTAGCATAATAGGTTGAGTTAACTATTTTGGCCCTTCAATATTTAATATACCCAAAACAGTACACATCTGTCTAGGATCACCCCGATCACAGAAAGGAGTTCGTCCGATCAGCTCAAAATTAGGGCGTAGCTATGAGGTATGCCGAGGCTTATCTACCCCACAGTCGAGCGACTGTGGATACTTTTCCCCTACAGCTCGTATAAAGCTCCTCACATTCCCTTGTCCCTCGTGTATTTCGGTTCCGTAAGATATACACATATTTCGAAACGAACATGGCCCCAGCTAATAAGATCGTTTTATTCCATTATTCGTTCTCCCCGTATGCACGTCGGGTTGTATGGCGAGCTTGTTCATTTGTGTCTTTTTCATGGAATGAGCAGTTTCTTATATTCCCATACAGGTATCTTAATCTCAGAGGAATTGGGTATTCTCAATGCGTATAGTCCCTGCCTATGTTACTCTGAAAAATCACACCTCCTAACAGTAATTCAGATGCACCTCCAACGCTTCCTAGAGAAGATCTTGCTGGCCTCGGAGCGAAATACAGACGGATTCCTATTCTAGCAATTGGCCGTGACATTTACTGTGATTCCCGTCTTATTCTCACCAAGCTCGAAGAGAAGTTCCCAGAAGGTGCTCTAGGGGCCAGAACAGCGAACGAAAAGGGGATAGAAAAGCTTTTAGAAAAGTGGGCTATCGACGGAGGAATGTTCGTTACCGCAACACAATTGCTACCCACGAACTTGCCTCTCTTGAATGACAGCAAGGTAGGTACCCACCTCATTGCCAAAAGAGTAGAAATGACTGTAATACCAAAGTTCTCTGCGGATCGGCAAGACTATACAGGTCGAAGCTGGAAACCAAGCGATATCGAGAAACGGAGTCTAGAGGCTTTGGCAGAGATGAGGGATGCGTTTGAATTTCTTAAAACGACTCTTCTTGCTGATGGCCGGCCTTGGCTCTTGAAAACAGAGAAGCCCTCCTTAGCAGATACCCAAGGTACTCCCCAATAGGTCAAGTCGTCCCAGCCCGCGTGGCCAGAAGCTTCTTACAATCGTGACGCAGCTATTTGGCCTTTTGACTGGCTTGTCAGGCTCAAAGGAGCCCTTCCTTCGGATTAGTTCTCCGACCAACACTTCCCAAGAGTGTTTGCTTGGCTGAAACGATTTAGAGCAGCTCTTGCCTCTGCAAAGGCTTCGTCGGGCAAACCGGTCACTCTCATAGGTTCTGGTGCTGTGAAGCAGATTGTTGAGGTGGACTTCGCAGAGCCAGAAGGCGGAGTGGACAAAAGAGACCCGTTGGGGTTGCGCAAATGGGACAGTGTGGAAGTGTGGCCGATCGATTCCGGGTATCATTTTATCCCTTCCAAACTGTTGATGGAGAGAGCACTAACCCCGTTGCAAGGTTCCGATATCATGACTTCGGCAAGCTAATCTCTCTCACAAGAACTGAGGTTATCTTGGAAAGCTATAGGAAAATCAAGGGGAAAGTTGTGAGGATACATGCGCCTAGACACAGATTTAGGATAGTTAAATCAACTGGCGATACAAAAGCGAGCTTGTAGGATCTATTCTGACTTATATTTTCACAATGCAGAAGCAGCCTCTGCTAAGCGCTATGAGGGTATATGTTAGCGGACAGAAGGGCCCTTGGATTGCGTGCACAAATTCTTTAGAACGTACATTACCTGAACCCAACATCGCAGATTTAACCCGAGAGTATGGCTACTTTTAACATCCTTCGAATGGCTAACATATTGAAGTTACTGGGTTCTCCAAATTGAGGCTCCGGATTAACATATTTCTTTTTCCTAGGACTCCTATGATTTGTGGTGTTTGAGACGGTGAGGGTGTGGATACACTCAATCCCCGCAGTCGAGCGCTAGAACTTCACTCAACTCCACACTCGAGGTCGTCCTCTTTCCCATCTACATGGTGTCTTCCGCAGGTTTACAGTTTACTCGGTATCGGCTAATCCTCAAGCTAACTTTTTTGCTCCAAGGAGGCTCCAATCCTTTGTGACTACTGGGCAATCCGTCTTTGACTTCTGCAGCCTTCTTCTCACACGTGTACTTGTTTCTTCACGCTTGCTTTGTCATATCCGCCCGGCAGCTTTCCTAAGCTCTCCTACACTCTCACGGCGTGCTGGTGGTCTGTCATGCGCTTCACAGCGGTGTACTGCTAATCCCACGTTAAGCTTTTCGCAGAAAAGCTGCGTTCCTTCGATTTAGCCGTAGATACAACAGAGGACACGCCTCTGATATCTGGCCGAAGCTAATGGAATACAGAATTCCATTACCGCGTACGCCTGCTCTCACCGGGCAGCAGGACATACGTATCACCGAATCGAAAGGGTGCCGGACAGAGGACATTACAGGGCTGCAGGGCGGCATGTTGCGAGAGTTCACTGCTGTGCCACAACGTCACACTAGACCTTTAGCAGTCGCTCGCCCTAAGAGGCTCTACCATATCCAACGAGGCTGGTGATATGTACCACCTGACTGTGACATAATCACGCTTCGTCTGAACATCAGACGTCATGTTTTCGGAAAGTGCATCGCCAGCGTTTCAAAGGCACAAAACGGCGGTCAGCGCGGATTAACCTTACTTAGAGAAGCTTCCAGACTTACTCCGCGCTCAGGGCATGGGCTACATGGCGATGAAAGCGGCATCGTCCTACACTAAGGGCTAGGCAAGCGTTCGATAAGGTTGGCTAGGCCTGATGTCCTCTTGCTTCAGGTAAAAGAATAATCGTCGGGTCCTAGCCAGCCTAAGACAGAACCAAGCACATTTCTCAGCCTGCTTCGATCGAAATCACTCTTCTATACTTGAGAAAGGCTGCCTGATTGACCATTCGTAAAGCTATTCAATCAAGGCCATGGAACTTAGCGGACTTCAAGGCTTGAGGTCCCGACTGACCGACCTTTCCGTCTGCTCGATTGTGGTCCAAACGCAGGATCGTAACCTCACCAAACGGAAAGCCTTGAAATTTTAAATTCTTCTTTTGCCCGGACATCGTCAAGTACACACTACTTGCTTCTCATTTCTGTTGGGGTCACTTGCTCGCGCAGTCCATAAATGTTACAATGACTACGCTTTTTCCGTTCATCTCCTCTACCTTCCATAGGAAGACTCTTTCCGGGGCGGCCACTCATTTCTGTGAAGCAAGTATGCGAATAGAATCGCCTTATGCTGTGCATCTATGACCGGCTCAGATCTTATTGCCCTAGCGTGTAGTACTTCTTCCAGGCGCCCTACGGGGCTGGTGATGGGATGTCTTCCTTAATCTATCGTCAATAGCTATCTTCTGGCTTCACCGCCTCCTATACTAACGCGCCCTATACAGCAATACACACCACAGTGCTACATCCGCCTCACTGCCTTTCAGAGCTAGCGACGGGCACGGTAGGATGGCTAGTGAGCATGAGAGATGATAGATGGATTAGAGCAATGTGACGTTTGGCGTTACAGTGGCATCAATATTCTGGATTCGGACGTAGTCTCTCGTCGTGCTTGAGGTATAAGTAGGTGCTCTTTGCCACGCATACTGTACTATCACAAGCACGCACAGCAGAGTCCTTTGGTCCTCAGTCATCCACGTTCTCCAACCAATTAAAGAGGAACTTTCAACAAGTCCTTGACACAACGGCCACCTAAGTGTCGACCTACATCGCATTCAAAATCAGTCCGTGATCAACTAGGTACCTGAGCCTATACGCAGTTTATGGTAATCAGCTCTAACATTTGCTCTAGAAGTGTCATGGAATCAAGTCGCTCGAACGCTATGACTCCCTTTGGCCACGGTGAAACGAACAAGACCGGGAGAGACCACGACGGTACGACGACTGAATTTCCACAATTGTTTCAGCCACAGCAAAGTACTACCACGGAAGATTGGCAGGGCAACGGAGTTCCGACCGATCGGCCATCCATGACCGGCTGGTGGACGTGTTGTTCATGCGGAGAGACGAACAATCCAGCCACCGCAGACGCAGCATGCCCGGCTTGCGGGCATGTCAGGTGTAATTTTTGCACCACCCACTAAGGATCTATAACAGTCAAGATGAGTATGAATTCGGACGAGCCGTCACTCAATCCTCAATAGCCCCGACTCAGCTGAACGTCCCCGACTATTCCCGAACCATATTCGACCTCTACCCCTCAACTACACTATCCGTCTTCACCAAGGCAACAACAACCCGGAGCTGGCCTCCATTCACTTCATATGATGTCCCAAACTTCCCCCAAGCTTGGAGTTTTACAATCACGCCTTTGCTTTGGGACCAAGATCCCATTCCCTCTCTATCCAACGGCTAGACATGCATGCATCTCACGACCTGGCGTTCTCATTTCTAGACAGGGTTGGTTAGGGTAGGCAGAAAGCAGAACAGCCCAAGCTCTCACCTTAGAATAACAGAACGTTTCGTCGTTTTCTTTTAAAGGACTTTCCCTTCTCATGAATCTGTTTTTGCCTTAGGAATGAGCCCGCACGGTTCTGGTTTCTCTGGATTCAACATTCCAGGGACAGTGCTTGCAGAGCTTGTTTCTCAGGTGTCTCTCGATCTTTTAGATTTCGTCTACCCGTTTCTACGCTCTTTTCTCGTATTCGTTATCAATTATCGCTATAAAATCGAATCGGTTGGCCTCCGTCTATGCGTACCGTCCTCTGACTTTGCTTTGTGTTTGCAAAATCACTCTCCAGCCCTACAAGTGAACAAATACCCAATGACATGACTCTAGCTAGTAATTAACGAATGCTATTGACTACATCGTTGACTATCTAACACCCCAAACCAGACTCCGCCCGCCGCGCAATGCATTCAGACAAGAACCCTCGAAGACTTATAAAGGAACAGCAATACACATTACTTCGGACAACCCTTACTTTATATGAGCCTCAATACCCTAAACACTAGACGTCAGAGGCATTATGTCATCGCACTTTGTCTGTATTTGCCCTTTCGGGCAACCCTTCAGACCGTTGCTTGCGTTTTTTCCTGCTGCTCGAACGACGCCTATATCGTCGATCGCCAGCGGCGTCGTCCGTAGAACGTCTGCGCTTTCGATGAGAAGAAGACCGCCGCGGTACCCCAGGTAATTCCTCGACTGCCAGCAAGCCTACTTCTCTTCGCAGCCGATCAACAACGCAACCCATTGGGAACATGCTAGCCCCACTGTCATGCTTACAGATTGGGCTGTATTTAATTGGGAGGACCCAGTCGTACCAATGGTCCCCCATGACGGACTTGAAGTTTTTCCACGGGCCTAGATCCCAAGGATTCTCTCCGGGACGTGTATGCAGTATGGCGAACGTGCGAAGGCCCGGCGCACTGCTCGCGCTATTGCCAGTGTGTCTCTTTTCTAACGAGTTCGATGGCTTTGCTATCTGATGCGCTGGGCCGGGTCCGCTTAGCCCTCCTTCGTGTGGGGCATACATGACTCGAAAGAACGGAAATCTAGAGGTATCGGAGGATAGGCTGTTTCCAGCCTCGCAGGTTTCGGGGATTAGAACAGCAAGCTGCCATACTTTAGCCTTCCTCGACAGGTTCTCGACTGTCGTGGTATTGATGAAGAGGAACTGGAGTGAGCTCCCGGTCATTCCACCTGCAAAAAATCCAAGAAGTCCAGCACTATACCTACTTAGCAGAGCCTAGTCGGAGTGCAGGGCAATATACTTACAGGCCGAGTGCTACTATCCAATGCACATTCAGCTGACCGGACTATCCGCTTATGTATTAGTTACCAACCTTCTACAAGCTCTCGAATACAAATTATAAAGAAATTTTAGGGGTAGGCTATGAAGGTCTATCGAGTTCAACAGCCTTACAGGAGTAAAATAAGGGACAAGGCGAACGGTGAAGTCAAGTTAAGCTTTCCCGGAACGATCACCCACGCGCATGAAAGTTTCACGGGAGAATCCTTCAAGCACGTCGCGGGCAGAAATTTCATTGGCGGGCATGAACCAGCAGAACATGGATCAGTTGACGTACTACTCACCTGGCGGTGTCGCTCAGCCACGAAGAAGGCGAGAACTATCAAGACGAAGACCCAGTAGATTGTGGCTTGGGCCAAGAATTGTACGAAAAATTTGAAATTCATCTCAGATATGATTCCGCCGACCCTATTGGACAAGTTAACACTTTCTAGCGTTTTCTGAAATGCGTGGTCCCGTATCATTTGCAGAAATCCCCCTGCGAGCAGTGGGGTAACAAAGCGATAAAAGGAACGACCACATCAAGTCCTCAACGTTATGATAATACAGCGCTTTCTTCTTGCGAAAGGAGCTCTTCTAACGAATCAAGGGATGCCTACCATGGACAGAAATGATCCATCTTTCGGACGCACCGGCCTACTTCCCGGCAGTGATGAGCCCTATCAGGCTTGTAATTAAGGCAAGTAGAGCACCAGATGGGATAGCCATTATCCTGGCAAACAAACACATCCTTTGTGTAGAATTGTTCTGGCCCAGATTCAAGATCGGCACCGTCCCGTCGATCCAGAGAAACGTTCATTGGATCCGCTTTGCCTGGTTCCCTATCCCCAAGTTCGAGTGCCGTATCCTCATTCTTCCACGAGCGACTGATGGACTTGCCTGCTCCAAAACCCGCCCTGCCCTGTCGACGAGCATCTGATCCATGTTTCTCTTTCCCACGCTGCTCATACCACAGGCGTCCGCGGGGCACGTATCCCGGATTCCTGATTATTACATAGAGAATGCGGAAGTAGGTGGCCACCATAGGCAGGAAAAGGATAAAATAGGTAGTAATAAGCGCGACCGCTGCTGCTGGCCTCGGTTTCACTAGCTCAGTGGCTCCAGGGCGTAAAATGTAATTCACTGTACAATGTCAGACGTGTTTACCAAAGCAGGGAGCACAGCGGCGTCTGTCAAGCTTACAGCAAAGAAGCCCTACTAACACCCAGGAAACATATCCCACAATCCCCATAAGGAAGACAGGCATGAACCTGGCGACCCAGATGTTTGCTACCTTCTCGTCGCAACCAGCCATTTTCCCAGTTGGGTCAACTAGAGGGACGAATATCCATCTAGCCCATGACAATCTGATAAACTGTGCAGCACGGATATCCCATATGGGCTCGAGACCGTAAGATAGAAATGTATGTACACAGTAATATGTTCGTATCGATGATGTACAGGATGTGCTTCATTTCTATTCCAACAAGCTCTCATCTCGGTACTGATCTACATATGCTTATGTAAGTGCAGCACGGTTTGATAACGACTTCCAAATACCCATCGCACGCTCTTCCTTTTTGTTGGATCATCAACATTGGGTGACTACCTCCGCTGACTATTTACCCAGTGTGGCCTTAGCAGAGTATTCAAGTACAGTTATGTTGTGGGACTCAGGTCCGTTTTTATGATATAACTGCTTGTAATTCTTGTAGCGTGTGTGCGTGTCTTTGGAAAAAAACTCTGATTTATATGGTTTTTTAGGGGGTATTTATCTACACGTGATCGCATGATGCTTAAGCATTATTTTGATGCTCTGGCGTGTCAACCACGTATCCACTAGTTTCCAACATATGTCAAATCATAGTCCGATCAATGTCTTACCACCCCTGCCCTCATCCTGAGGTTATCCATTTCGCCCGCAAACGGCCTCTGATTCACCAATGGCCAAAATCAGAATGCAGTACAGGAGCAATTTCAACCACTAAATCTTCAGATTTAAATTTCATATTCCTCTCTGTTGTTATCCCTTCACCGGTTCTATCAGAACGAGCACGCTTTCTATGGTCTTCCTGGCTCTTAACTCACCTGTCCTTCCTATCATTTTTCTCTTCGTCTAACATTGCACCCTGGACGTTTTCCTAAAGGACTACGAGATGGCCGAGGGGGCCCTGTTGGGTAGAGTAAAGCAAATCATGTTGACGGGTCTGACGCACAACACCGGTTGCCTTGAAACCATCAGGCAAACTATTCATTCCCAATGATCTTGGAGGAC
The DNA here is from genome assembly GCA_022345685.2 of Nothomitra cinnamomea. Taxonomy (NCBI): domain Eukaryota; kingdom Fungi; phylum Ascomycota; class Geoglossomycetes; genus Nothomitra; species Nothomitra cinnamomea. Next base: position 2,179 of record JAJDMX020000139.1, on the reverse strand, counting down.
ACAACTTAGTCCGCCTTTCGGGCTACAATATGTAGTCCAAGCCCCTTTCCTGTGAAATATAAATTCCCCGCGCCATCTCCTCCGTTTTCCTTCTTTCCCCGTCAAGAGTCCAGACCTTCAGTCCCGCTCACGCTAAGAACCTTTTCTACACGTTTTGAGGAGATTCTGTCCCCTGCGTTTCCAACCAGCGCTTCTTCCAATTCACTTCGAATCTTTCTATCATCTCTAAGCTCAGATTCCGTTGGATCTCTAGGTGAGCACCAGACAGACTCGTCCTCGCATGAGGAGACTAGAAGTAGCCGATCAACCGACTGGCGGCGGCTTCCTCAAGCATAGACCGGAGCTAATCTTTCGATTAGCTCTCGCCTCAATTGCTCTTCAGTACTACGCTGGACAGCCATATCCGAAGATGTCTTCTTCTTATACCGATATTCCTGCAAATGAGGGACCCGAGACCAGAGGCAATCAGTCGATGCATGGAAGGGTCCATGTTCATGTACCACCGTTCAACGAGCTTCCAACCGACCCTCCCCGCTCCACGTATTACTGCCACGCCTGCGGTGACGGCCCGCAGAACTGGGGAATCAACAAGCTATGCATAAATTGTTCCCACAAGCCTTGCCAATTTTGCACTTGGGAATAGTAGGAGGTAATATTTTTTTCACTGGTTCTGTCCTGAAACCTCTCCACAGCTGACGGCGCCGAGCACCAGATTCGTCATGTACAAGGGTAGTGGGAATGGGATAACTTTTTTTTGTGTCGTTTTTAAGGAATTGAGTTCTACGAGTCTGACAGGTGTTTCAACATAGCCGGTGGTAGGCTGCTTTACTCATACGATCTAGGGTGGTGCTTTCTTGGAGCGGTGATTTGAGTAGCAAATACAATCATACAGTTACATCTACTCTGTGCGTTCAATTGGACATTCTGAAAAACCGGTGAGTTTGATGAGCGAGCAAGTATAGTACGAACCATGCTCTGGCACAAACGAACCGCAGGTTCCAACGCATGATTCCCAATCGCGAAAACTGTATTTCACGCCTTGGTGCCCAACCAACCAATAAACAGACTCTGGCCGCGTCCTCCCGTCTCTCAAGAGATTAGGCACCCATCGCTCGTTGACTCAATTTACAGGCCCGAGTGAGGCAGGTAGTTGGTCCGCTCCCGGTCGTCGGTCGTCGGTCGTTAGGCAATCAGAGCCACAACAGTGAAATTCACCAGCCAGTTGAGACACAAGATATCAGGCAGACGGTCTGACTAAAATCATATCGATCACCGGCGGCATCACATGCCATGCCTTATCACTCCTATCTACATATAGGGGCGCCCTTGGTCCTTCTCTAGGGAACTGCAATTACGCAAGCAGTCCCAAGGTAGTGAAGTATTGGTTTGGCGGTGAAGAAAAATAGATGAAAGGACCGTTAGGCCGTCGCCCCGCGGAGCCCCAATTTCAGCCCTACCCGAGCGCCCGTTTCTATCATTCTTTTTCCGTTTTTACCCGCCCTGCTAGTCAGTGGAGCAGTATTAGAGGCTATGCTAAATATATAATCGAACATCTAGAATGGAGGGCTGCGATCTCGAATCTTGAGGCAATGTTGTCTGTGGGTGGGAGGCGTGTATATCCTAAGCCCTACGAGGCGATGATATGAGTTTTTGTCTTGCCCCACCATAAGGCGAGTGTGGATCTGGGCCCCGGAGAAAGGGTCTAGGCTCTCGCGATTGATTCTCTCCCTGAACGTTTTAACTAAAATTCTTAAAATTATTTTCTGTTGTCTAGGGAAATTCGGGAATATTTATATATCGCTATCTAATGCTTGTAGCTTGTGCACTGTCTTATCGGATTAATTAGTGGGTCTTGGAAGAAAAATCCCTACTGGATTCTGATGTTTTCTCGGGTTGAAGTGTAACTAGTGAACATAATTTTGCAAATTCATAGAAAATGCATCATGTTTGGTTTGTTGAAAATCTGGAGTTTTATGAGACGAGCCTCTAGCAGTGGTAGAGCGCCAAATCCTCTCCATTGTCAGTGACAGCCACATCACATATTCTATAATTTCTGAAGACGAATTACGACTAGGTGCGAATGTTCGACAAGTATTGCGGAATCTCCACAAAAGACTACTTCCCTGGTCGACACTCTACAGTACTTGACGAGTGTTGTAGACTATTGTCAGTTATTGTC